>VWZX01003070.1:457-24291 GCA_013399015.1 Galbula dea
GAAGACTGGAGTGACATTTGCCTTCCTCCTATCCCCAGGCACTTCTCCTGTCCCCCAGGACTTATTAAAGATGATGGAGAGGGGCCTGGCAGTGACCTCTGCCAGCCCCCTCAGTACCCGTGGGTGCAACCCATCAGGACCCATGGATTAATGGATGCCCAGATGGCTTAACTGGTCCCTGACCCAGTCCTCCTCAACTAAGGAAAACTCTTCCAGTATGCTATCATCTGGCTCAGGGGTAGAGGCTCCTGAAGACAGTCTCTGACAGTACAGAGAGAGACAAAGAAGGCATTCTTTATCTCCACCTTCTTTGTATCGTCTGTCTCCAAGGCACCCACCTCATTCAGCAATGGGCCTACATATGTATTTTGTTTAACATCACAGGTATATATAATCAACAGTGCATTCAATCAAACAGCCTTAAGTATCATAGAATCATGAGTTGGAAGGGACCTTAAAGATCATCTAGTTCCAACCCTCCTGCTTGGCAGGGACACCATCGACTAGATCAGGTTGCCCAGGGCCCCATCCAACCTTGTCTTAAAATCTTCCAGGGATGAGGCTTCCACAACCTCTCTCGGCAACCTGTTCCACTGTCTCACCTCCCTCATAGTGAAGAACTTCATCATAATATCCAGCATAAATCTACCCTCCTCTAGCTTATACCCATTTCCCCTGCTTCTATCACTGTCTGACCTCCTAAAATGTTCCTCGACAGCTTTCTTGTAGGCCCCCTTCAGATACTGGAATGCCAGAAGAAGGTCTCCTCGGAGCCTTCTCCTCTGCAGACTGAAGAACCCCAACTCTTTCAGTCTGTCCTCATAGGAGAGGTACTCCAGTCCTCTATCATTCTCATGGCCCTTCTCTGGACTCGCTCCACCACCCCTATAGCACTCTTGTAACAGGGGCTCCAGAACTGGATGCAACATTCCAGGTGGGATCTTACTAGAGCAGAGTAGAGGGGGAGAATCACCTCCCTCAACCTGCTGGCCACAATCCTCTTGATGCAGGCTGGGATACGGTTGGCCTTTTGGGCTGCAAGTATCACAGACAGAAATATCTGTCTTCAATTTATGACCAGATTTTTAGGGTCTACAGTGAGAAGTAATTAGGTGACCATTTAAACCTCTCAAAACAGAGTTTCCAATTAAAACAATTTAAAAAATATTTGATAAACTGCAAGTTTTCTATAGAAGTCATCACTGAAATTGGTTTGCTGTCCCAGCTTTGATGGACAACATAGTTTGGTATTCATCCCACCCTGCTTCCAGTGGAGATGTGGTTTACACTGACAAAAGGGTTATTTAAACCAGTTCCCAGAAGGAGAAAATCACACAGTAAGAATGGTAGTTACCATAGGCATAGCTGTCTGATTATTTGCCATCAGAACAATATTACCCAGAAGTAAATTTTTAAGCACACACCACATTACAGTTTCCACCAATTTAATCACTATCTAGGTGATGCTGAAAGAGAATCAGATTTCTGTTGTCTCAGCCAGCTCATCTGGTCCAAAAGGTTGTCCACATCTGATCCATCCTGTTTCAGTGTTCATAAAGACCAGAGTTAATTCATTACAGCTCCAGCATCATCTTTACCTACTCCTCCTTGCATACAGTCACTGATAGTCACTGGTTGTATCTAAGCAATCAAAGTAAGTGCTAAAAGTACCTTTGGGAGCCTGAGGTTTCTGAACATGGTTTGGGGTGAGCAGAGCAGGGAACAGCTGGTGAGATCATTGCTTTCCTGTCCTTCACAAAGCAGAAGTTTGACCTTCTTAATTTATCATGAGTTCTCTTAAGAGTAAAATAAATCTAATTTTGGATTGCTTCAAAATACTGCACTTCAAATTGCAAATGAAAATTTGCAACTCAGATGTGTATACAGTAATGCTGAGCTGACACTTGGAGCCTGTAATCTCATCAGTCTCTGTAAGGCTTCTGCACTCTAGTAAGTGTGCTAATAAAGCATTTTAGAAATCAAATACGCAGAGTTTGCTTGAAGTAATAGATAAACAAACCTTCCAGCAGTCCCCAACGTTTGTCATTGACCTATTTGACTCATTAGCACCCACAGCCTAGAATTTATGCTTCCTGGCATTCAGATTACTGTGCTTTCTTTAAAGGGTATTATTCTCTAAGTGTTAATTTTTCTTTCTTTTAGTTTTTTTATTATAAACTTGCTACATTTTTTTTTGCTTTCCACATTTTTTTTTTCTAATGGTGCTCTCAAGGTTCTTTAAACAGAATAAAATTCTGGAATTAAGGAAACCTTCTGAAGGATAATCCATTATATTCAGTCCACTGCATCTCTATATTATGATCAAACCCATCTATGTACGTCCTTGGAAGTTTTCAAGACTGGACAGGACAAAGCCTTGAGTGACCTGATCTGATATCACAACTGACCCTATCTTGAGCTGTATGTCGGACAAAAGATCTCCTGAGATTTCCTGCAACCTTGATTATTCTGTGATTTTTTGTCTTTTTAGTCATGATCATTTCTATGACAACCAAGTGTCTTGTGCATTAAGCAACAACTATGACTAACATCTGTTGCATATTATTTGTTTTCTTCTGTCGCCCAGGGGAAGAAGTAGGGGAGGGTCTGATATTGGTAAAGTGGTTTTTGTTTGTTTATTTGTTTGTTCAGCATGCATGTTGCTATGTGTTTACAACAGAAAACACAAGGTCATGGAATCAGAATGGGAGGCGCAATGAGCATAGTGGCCCTCAGGAATAACTGGAGTTCCTCAGACTCCCAGGTTAGACCTTACCTCTTACTTTGGGCTACAGAAGCATAGACAGATATGATTTTCCTCCTGAATTCCTTTGCCTCAGGTTTAAGAGAGTACCATTGTGTTGTGAAGACACCTGAGCATTGACGGTTTCACACACATGTCCAAGGCTATACAAGATGATAGAAGGAAAAGGTTCAAAAATTGATCGTGGGAATTTGAAATATTCTTTTACCCAGATGAAGAAAGTAAAAAAGGACTGTCTATGCATTGGTTGCAATATCTTCATGATGACTACCTCTATCTACCATCCTCACCACTTACTGGCTCAAACAGAGCTTTGAGAAGCTGTTTTTACCAAACTATTATAGGGTCGTGACTTCCTGAAGCTTCTTTTCCTAATAAAATGTTTGGTTTAGCTCCTTACGTGCTTGGTAAACTTCATCCACAGGAGCTGAAATTTCCCATATGGTGATAAATATTTTAACAAAATTTCACCCATGAAACATTGAATGAAACAAGGATAGATACCTTTTGCCGTTACCAAAAACATGGGCAGCTCATCCATGAAAAAACCTTTCAACCTTTTTCTTAGAGAGACTGCTAGGAAAGATGTCAGCCTCTATTCAATACAGATTTGTTTATTTTTTTTGTTTCTGTGAAAACGTACCCATGTTTGAGAAAATGTAATCCTCTAAAGAATATCAATTCATACACATATAGTAGTTACTAGGAGGTTTCTACCTGTGCCTTGTGGTCTTGTCTCACAAGAACATACATTCAACATCTCCAAAGGTCAGGAATACAAAGCTCCTTTCAGTTTCTTTAGGCAAGCAAAAATAGAAAATTTATTTTGTGTACACTAAGTCCTCTGTTCTGGAAAAAAATGTGTGAAGAAGCTGATTCAAATGCCAAAGGATAATTTCACAGAGTCATAGAATCATTATGGTTGGAAAAGACATCTAAGGATCATCAAACCCAACCATTAAACTATCATCACCATGCCCACTAAATCATGTCACTAATTGCCACATATGCATGTTTTTCGAACACCCTCCAGGGATGGTAACTCTACTACTTCCCTGGGCAGCTTATTCCAATGGTTAACAACTCTGTTGTTGAAATTTTTCCTAATATCTAGCCTAAACCTCCTGTGATGCATCTTGAGGCTCTTTCTTCTTGTCCTATCACTGGTAACCGAGGAGAGGAGTCTGGCCCCCACTTTGCTACAACCTTCTTTCAGTATTTCCAGTAAGTTGAAGACCTCCACAAGAACAAAGGTTAGTGACTGTGAGCCTTCTGCCAGCTTCTTGTAGAGTACTTTATCTGTCTCTTCATCCTGATGTGGTGGTCTACAACAGACTCTCACCAGGATATCAGCCATGTTGGCCTTTCCCCTCGTCCTTGACCACAAGTGCTTCATCTTATCATCATCACTGAGCTCTATACTATCAAAGTACTCCATCACAGACAGAGCCACCCCACTGTATCTCCTTCCTTTTCTATCCCTTCTGAAGAGCTTATAGCCATCCATTGCAGTGCTTCAGCCATGAGAGTCACCATACTACTTTTCTCTAAATGCCACTACATCATAGCTTTCTTCTTGCACAATAGCTTCCAGCTCCTTCTGTTTGTTGCCTGTGCTGCCTGCATTACTGCAGATGCGCTTCATCTAAGCTATTGATCTCTTTCCCAATTCTGTCATACTGCCCCTAGGCTCATCTGTAGCAAGCCTGGATTTAACCTCTTCCCCCTTCAAACCTAGTTTAAAGTCCTTAAGACAGTTTAAATCCCTAACACTAGTTTAAAGCACTCAAACCTAGTTTAAAGACAACAAATTAGACTGTAGAACTCTTGGTTTTTACACAGAGGCAGGGAGATGTGCAACCTGGTTGAAGCTCAGAGAAATATGAATCACAGAATCACAGAATATTAGGAGTTGGAAGGACCTTGAAAGATCATCTACTCCAAACCACCTGGCACAGTAGGATTCTCTAGACCAGGTCACACAGGAATGTGTCCAGACAAGTTTTGAATATCTCCATAGAAGGAGACTCCACACCCTCTCTGGCCGGTCTCTTCCAGTGCTCTGTCATCCTCACTGGGAATTTTTTTTTTCTTATATTCACACAGAATCTTCTATGCTTCAGCTTGCAGCCATGTCCCTCGTCTTGTCACCGGGCTTCACTGAAAAGAGCCTGACCCCATCCTCCTTCACATATTTAAAAGCATAAATGAGGTCACCCCTTAGTCTCCTCTTCTCCAACCTTAAGAGACCAGACACACCTCCCTCAGCCTTTCCTCAGAAGGAAGATATTCCACCCTCTTAAAATCTATCTTTGTGGCTCTGTTGTGGACTCTTTCAAGCAGTTCCCTATACTTCTTAAACTGAGGGGCCCAGAAATGATCACAAGATTCCAGATGCAACCTCACCAGGGTAGAGTAAAGGGGAAAAAGAACCTCTCTTGACCAACTAACCACGCCCCTTCTAATCCACCCCAGAATCCCATTGGCCCTTCTGGCCACAAAATCACACTGCTGGCTCATGGGCATTCTTCCATCTACCAGGACCCCCAAGTCTGTAGTACTTCATACCAGATGACTAATTTTGCATGTGGCTGTAAGAGAAAGGTGTTTTTAATAGGTTTTTACTGTAAAACAATTATTGTTGCATACTATTTGCTGAAGTTTGTAAAATATCCACAAAGATTTTGGATAGTGGCTTTATATATACCTTCAAATCTTTAGTGAAAATGCTGAACCTGACTCAATTCACATAAAAATGGTCAGAGACCTTTCTGAAATAACTTGATCAAGTCAGGTATCCACACAGATACCTACTTCAGGAGATGGTCAGTTTGTCAATTGTTAGTCAGTTTATTGTGCACTTGATTACTGAAGAGGTTTCTTTTTTAATTGTAATAAATCAGTATCCAGACCGAATAAAAATAAAAGTTTCATTGGAAACCTTAAGTCTGCCTTTTCCTATTATTTCCCAATAATTCTTCATTATTATTATTACAATTTACCATGCCTTATTAAGCAACAATAGGGAAGTTATTATCTTTGGCTCATTTCCTTTCAATATAGAGATAATCCTTTAAAACCTGTCTTTGCCATTTTATTCTGTTGGTCTTCCAACAAGCACAGAAGAACAAAAACAATCAGATTTTTAACACCTTTTTAAGATTATGATTATTACAAGTACACATTACTGCCAGTCTTGACCTTGGTAGGAAGGCTATGAAATATTTAAGTTTGATTTATTGTTGTTAACAACAACTGTTGTTTACTGACCAAGCTGAAACATTTTTGCTGTGAGTGTAACTAGCTGATTTGAAAAACTTTGAAAAGTGTTTTGGGAATATCATGGACCAAAATACCCTTTAAACACCCTCACTCAGCCTTATGAAGTCACTGGACTAAGAAAAGCAAGGAGAAACAAGTTTCTCATTTTATATTTAACCTTAGAAATTTTCTTTTTTTTTTTTCTGTAGATCATCTTCAAATAGAACATTAATAACATTTTGAAGACTAAAGACATGAAGAACAAGGAAGTGTCATTTAAAAAGGAAGTAAGTCTTGAGATTCAGGTGCCAGGCAAGTTACAGAAAAACAGGCAGAAGTGAAGGAGCAGCTGGAACCCTAGATGGACAATGCCACAGGAGAGCTATAAAATAAGGAGCAGACAGCCATGAGGTCAGATGGAAATTCAAGAACAGCCTGTGGTAGTCCCGAGGCTCAGTTCAGAGACCTCCAGAAGTTCAGGACAGGGTTGATGGGACTCTGCCTGCAGGACCTTCTGTATTCTGTAAACTTAACAAACATGTCATTGGCAGGAATGACAGCAAAGGCAGGCATACTGATTAAAGATATGGATTCAGCAAGGGAAAAAAAAAAAAAAAATCAAAGCCAAGGACCAGTGGATGAGATTAGGAACGTCCTTGGTTAAGAATGTGCTTGCTAGCACCTGAAATGTTTTAATTGCTTTCTAAGAGACCAACGCTACTACTATGCTTTACTTTTTAAAGTTCTTATTTTCAGCTCAACAACACTGATAAACATCATGGGAATAGCCTCACTGCACACCCCCAAGCAATATTGTGTGGTTTAGGCATATTGTGTTTTTTTCAATGGCTGATTCCCACTGATTCATCACTAAAGTTTGTTTTCTATTTTCATCCCAGAGGGACTTTCAGAACAGACATTTTAAGGATTAGTTGTAAAATAACTAGCTTTGGTTTATCTATATAATAAACTCTTGAGTCAGCCAATATCCACTAACATGAAATACTAGAAGAAGATGAAGAATAGGCATTCCAAGGCTCTCTTTCATAGACTGGGATATGATATGAACTACTAGTACTCTTTGGGTGAGAATGACCTGGATCTCCATTCTAAGATAACAGATTACACTGACAGTTTTATGAAAGAAGTACTTCTCTTGAAATTGCCTTGTGTTCTTTCCACTCTTAAAAATTCCTACTCACTGAAGCCACACTTAAAATTCAAATTTTATTTAAATTTTAAATTTTTTAAATACATTGTGTTTTAAAATATAAAATTAATTACTGAGGATGTCATCTGTGGAAATTTTGGAATACTACCTTTTATTATGTTATTTCACAGAGCTTCATAGCACAGAACAAAAGGGTATTCGTTTCAATTATAGATTTATCCCATACAAAATGTGAAAATGTTTGTAAGAGACTTCAGAAAAACAAATAAGAAATTTTGTTTTCTTTCTTCTAGAGATTTAGTAAAGATGGAATTGCTATTATTATTATAACCATTTTGAGAAAAGATTTAAACACAATTTTCTAATTTCTCAACTTTGAAGAAAATGTTACCAAAGTAAAATATTTTTTACTTTGTAAAAACATCGCAACTTATCCCAATACTTTGGGGTAAAACATGTAATGTATCATTATGTGAAACACCTACTATGAATGTAAAGAGAAGCCACTGGCTTAAACAGAAATAATATACATAAATATCATTTGTACAACCAGAGAAAGGAAATACATATGCAATGCTTCCTTGGACAAAGATAAAAATAATAGGAAACTTTCCATTGTGTCAATATTACTACAGCTGCTTGCTGTGATGATATAAATTGTGTTAGAGTAAATAGTAAACAAATTAATAGAAAGTGATTATCAGATCCATATTTCAGGCTGCATTATGTATTTCTACACTGATCTCATTCTTTGAAAAAGCATTTTTAAACAAAACTTTTATAATACTATGAATAGAATCCAGATATTGGTGGAACATGAATAAAAGTGAAATTAGTGGTGGCATTAAATTTACTTGTATCAGAAAAAAACCACAGTTTTAAAAGAGTAACCGTGACAGGAAAGTTGTTGCTAAACTTGATTCTGTGGGAAATGTTGTCAAATGATCCAGTCTTGTAACTCATCTTGCTTTAACTATAGGTCATGCTTCTGAAAAGACATAAATAGTCAACAAATCAAAGTGTTCGCCTATCAGCACACTTAACAGTCACGTTTTATTTTTAATTCAGTAAACACTTAACAGAGACTGTAGAGAAATCGAACATATGGTCCAAATATTTCTAAAAAATATTTATAATTTGCTCATTCAGAACTCAGACTGATATTTTGGTTACACTTAAAGGGATGATTTTTGTGTTGTTACAATGACAGCTGAATGTTAGCATAATCATATTTATCTTGCTTCTAACTCTAAAGCAACATTAAGATAGTCTTGGTTTCACCACATGATTCGAAGTCACAGACTAAAAATACGTTGAACACTGTGTGTCTCCTCTGCTCATCTTACAAATTGCTTCTATACAAACATCCACACCTCTACCCATGCTTATGTTCTCATCTGACATTATCAAATGTCACATTAGTGTAAAACACATCTCATAGTGACAATACAAAATATTGTTGGTTTCTTTGGCTTATAGTAATTCAATCTGCTTATTTCTGAGTGGAAGTGGTCCCACTCATTCCAAAGTGGGACCTCAGTGTGTAAACTCTTCCAAGACCCATGGTAATTAAAAAAGGTGAGACATATTGGTAACTAAACTGTAAACATACATTAATATTCTGCTCTGTTACTAGCACTATTGTCTCACAGTACTGACACTGCGTTCAGAATAACTATCTCCAACTGAGAAGCTAAAAAGTTTGTTCACACAAAGGAAAAAAACCTCAGCCTTCCCATTCTTGTACTGAATAGAACCAAAAGATGCCAAAATACATTAAAAGAGTAACCCTTGCTTTTAAGATAGATAGTAGATAGATCAGTTATGTTTCTATCTGGAAAAAAACCTGTTCCATCTGAAATAGAACAGAAATCTCATTTTAATTCCAGTAATACAGTAAAATTGTGGAAAGTGCAATAGAATAAAAAACATACATGTATAAAAACACATTCCTTCTTCCCCTGAGAAGTGTGGGGCATTACACAGAATTAAATAACAGGTATTGGTTTGAGAAAATTACTATTTCTATGGATACTCACTTCTGAATACCAGTGAAACCCTTACAGACATGCCAAAGAAATGAGCCTGACTGATGTTCTGGCTTCTCTCATGGGATTATTCCACTAATATTTTTACTTCCCAGACTCAGAATATACAGTCAAACTTGGAGTGCAATGATCCTTACCTTGATGGCACCACCAGTTAAGACAGTGTGACTGTCCCAGAATTTGAAATTCACTAGAAACACAAAACACCAGTGTCTAGGGATGTTGCTGAGACTGTGCTGTGGCTAGCCATATTAAGCAGAATGGATTTTGATTTAATCCTTTCCAACCTGAATCTTGGACATGGAATAGGACTGAGTATGTGCATGTTCATATCTGAATAAAGCATCAGCATAACGTGAACCAATAAAGATAAAGGACACCATTTTGATCATTTTCATCCATTTATATTCTGTTATACTAATGAAGTGAGATACATCTATTAGCTCAAGTCCAGGCTCAAGATGCTTCTACTGTAGTGAAAAATGTGGCCCAATTAAAATGGAGCAGTCTTGCTTTAGGTGCTGCTTTGAGCACATTTCAGTGTGCTTGTTCAGAGAACTGAACCCTTATACAAGGGGGTTTGTGTCACCAGTTACTGACAAATAACCCTCTCTGATGATAGCAGAACACCAGTTTGGCTGCTGGACTAAAAAACTTATATCCACTTTACGCTCCACTTGCAATGTAAACATTAAACATCTACCCAGACCCATACTTTTAGAGGTACAATTATCAAAATAAACCTTACACAGAGATTAAAAACTATTTATCTCAGTCTTATTAGATACTGCCTTTTTTTCTTATTTGGATCGTTGTTTAGCTCCTAGACAAAACAATATATGATAATGAACAAATTGGTAAGTGATAAATGGATTTGACAGTAACTATCTGAAGAAAGGGAAAACACTCTATAATCCAGACATTATTTGATGAAACTAAAAGCCATGTAATCTGCTTGAACAAAAGTTCACAACTCAGGTTTTAAAAAAGGAAAATGCAAGAGAAAATATGAAACACTGTTCTGGGGCAGTTATGACATCTTTGTTGAAGCAAAAAAGAGTTGGTATGTCAGGGAATAAACAGAGGTGATTCAGTGACTTGTCATGTCACCTTGAATGTGCTGATTAAAAACTCTGAAGTTATCTGAAGTTTTCCTGGTGTGATGCTCATCAGCTATTGCTCAAGCCAGGGATTAGTAGTATAGTGTGCTGAAATACTCTTTTCCATCTCATCAAATATTCACCTTCCTGAAGTTCACTTGCCACCACCACCTGCGCTTATGTAAGCAGAAAATGCTTGCCCAGACAACCCACTGTGACAGTTTCCACTATTTCCTAGTTTAGATCAACAGATTTGTCATCCTCACTGTCAAGAATTCAACAGCACAAATTCCGCATGGATTATGCCAATTCAAGCTTTAAGAGCCATAACTGTCTGACAACCTCTAGGCACATGCCTCAAAATAGCCCTTTTTATATTAATGTAGTATTAATAAGTTCACTTCAGTGGCATATCACACAATAGGTGACACCAATTTCAGTATTGATTCCAGTATCATAGATGCATATATCCACCCACATCAGTTGGCTTACTGCTATAAACATTTTTGACAAATATTTCAGGAAACCAATCACTGCTTTAGACCATTTTGGCTTCTTTAACAAAGTGAGTTGGTGTCACTACATTATGTTGACATTCAGAGAGTTTTCCATTGTTTTCAAATCATAATTATTGCATATCCTTGCACAGTTTGGCTTGAGGATTTTGAAGCAGAATTTTCTACTCTAAAAAGCCTCTACCCACTCAAGAAATTGTCAATACTCCTGTCCAATCATTTACCAAATCTTAGCCCTGAGACTACAGCAGTGACGGTACTGTACTCAAGTACATGTGTCAGGACCTACTCAAGTGTCCCAGAGTCATAGCTTGACTTATCATGGAGCTAAAGAAATACCAGCAGAAGTTATAAATAGAACATATAAATGCATGTCTCATCAATCGTTACATCCCAAAAATTTGCATAGTCCCTCACTACCATTCTAACTTCAAAACACTGTGAGCAGAAGTAATGTTGAAACTTCCTTTTTGTAGTCCAAGTAAGGCCACTGAATCTTCACATTCTGTTTTGTAGGGCATTTTATGTCTCAACCTGCTTGTTTCATGTCCTGCCAAATCAGATGAACAACTGAAACTGCTCAGGAAGAGCTGAAACCAGGACCTTAAGGCTGGGATTCATCTTGCTGATTTGAGATGTCTCTGAGACAGATTATGGCTTCTGAGATAGCTGTCCTCAGCTCCCAGGTAGAGTGATTCAGCTGACCTATTTCTAGACATCTGCTTTAGGGTAAGATGACTTAAGCTCCAGAAGTGTTATCTGTCCCTCCACTAAGTGTAAAGGAAGCACTAGGTGACTAATCCAGTGAGGGATGTTGACATTATCAGATATTTTCTCCATCAAGTCTTCTGCACTCAGATCTTGCAGTCACTCCCATTTAATAAACACATTATGACAGGACCTACCACATCATTTTTTTCCACCTTCTTTATAAACAGGTCCCATTTACACACAACTATTCTTGTCCTGAGCATAGTCATTTCTCCCAGACTAAACCAGATCTCCAGAAAAACAGACAGTGCCTTCTATTTGTCTACAGTATTCAGAGTTGTTTTTATTGAACAATACCTTCCATCATTACCATTCTTTGCTCTTGCTCATTTTCGTCTCCTTTTCCAAGTATGAGGTTCACATAGTAACAAGTAAAGAAGATGTGAGCACCATTTTCCTTCTTCTCTGTAAGGGTGGAGTCACTGTTTAGCCATGATGACCTTCAGAAAGACAATCTCTATCCTGAAAAAACTGTTTGTCATTTCATATCCCATGTTTTAATCAGTGGCATTACTGATCTCCAATATTCTACTGCTTAGATAAGTATACAGCTACAAGTTACAGGAGGAATCTAGTTAATATACTGATACTGATCTCATTAAAATTTCCCTTTGATGTTAAAGTTGCTGGAATATTTTGATTGATAAAGGGTGTAAGAATTTTAGAGTGAGCACAAACAGCCACAACAGAGTAACATCTGTGCTACTGCAAGTCTAGCTCTTTTTGAATTCTTTCTCTTATTTGGAACTTGTCAGTGAGTGCTAACTAAACATTATTCAGTTCAGTTACAGGTACCATGGAGGGCAGATGTATAAATACTAGGAAGAGAGCAGCCTGTTCTGCTTAGGCTATGAACATACAGACCTGGACAGTAGATGCTGGGATATCAAATTCAGTTTCTTACAACTGAAAGTAATAATAACATATAAACACCCTACTATAATGAAATATACTTACTAGCTTCTTTCTGGACTGAAAAGAAAACAAAGCTAAAAGCCCCAAGAATTCCTCAATTTCAGAAACAAATCTCCAACTACACTGAACCCATGAACCTAAAGAAAACAAGCGGCACTTGGTTTTCATAATCCTACTGCTCAAATTAACAATATCAGTACAGATACTACTTAGCTGTCACTCTGTATCCTAATCTTGACATGATTTAATCTGTTCTTTGAGATACTGGTGTAAACAGACACACAAAAGACAGCAACTAGTTCCACATACAAAACCACTGGATCATTCACTTCCAAAATCACTGGATCATCCACTTTTGTTGGCAACATGAAATTTACTGCAGGACGTGATTTTCATTGGTGATTAATGCAATTGTATGGCGGAGAGTATGTTTCAACTTCAGTAACCGTTACACTGTCTGGTTTTCATTATTTTAGAGAAACACTTAACATCTAGTAAAGGCCAACAGCTCCAAAATATAGTAGAAAATAAAAGTTATGGTTTGGGTAAATAGTATTTTGTATTTATTTTATCACAATTTTCTAAGAGTTTATAATCAAAATCCATTGTAAAACACTTAAAAAATAATATACATGATGGAAAATGTAGATAAGGAAAAGAGAAAGTATATCTGCTAAGCTATTGTAATTTACACTGAGGGTATGATCCTTCTAACTGATATGCATACAAAACCTACTGTAAATCTTACTCAAGACTCTCTATTTTTCATAGAATTGAAAAGCAGCAAACCCAAATATATCCATCACATTTGGAGTTGAAATCATAATCCTGATTGCACCACAACAAAACCTAAGATTTAGAGATTTATGTAAGAAATAAAAAGAATGTGAGAATATAACACCATAGAAATTGTATTTCAGAGCTATATCGTATTGTCTGACTAGAAGTCTGGGAATAAACATATTTATTGCAATGCTACATAGCCCTCTGATCTGTTTCTGTGAGAAGTCTGTCTTTGTTTATATTCATTAATTAAGATCATGAAACTGCAGTTTTTTGTGTTTGAGATGCTAATGTTCTCCTGAAGTGTATCTGGAGGACATACCAGTAAAAGCATGCCAACATTGTAACTTTTGAACACATTCATGTCCTAGACTTCCAATTCTAGGAGTCCTGGAGCCATCTTCAGCATAGTAGAGAAGACCTGTTATCAGAAGAAATATTTGTAGTATACCACAACACTCAGAAGGAGAAAAGTCACCACAGTACAAGAATTACAATGTAATAGGGAAGTTTTATAATTGATTTCGACTTGAGGTTTATGTTTTAGATAATATGTTATTTTCAGCTTACATATCAACAGCTAATTTTATAGTGAAAGAGATGCCAGAACATGTTAGAATATTAATCCATATGACTGAAAACAGATACACTCTCTAGGATCCCCCTGATACAAAATTAATCTTGGTTATACCAATTCTAAGTCAATTAGATTGGGTTTGGTCCAGATATTTAGTTGGGTAAGAAAGCCCAAAAAAACTGAGAACTTCTCGAATGTATAAGTAAGAATCAACTAGTTTTTATTTAATCTATTTTTTAATATGAAGGCTTAATTCCAGCTCAATATTGAGATAATTATTTTGCTTTGTTGATTTGATATTACATAAAGTCAATCTCAGTTTAATATCAAATAGTAATTTTTTTTTCATTTTGTTTTAGCTTCTCTTCATTTTCTTAATTTACAATATTATCCAGAACATCAAAGGTTCTAACAGGGTACCACCTCTTATACCTACATGCCTGGCTAGCTCTACATAATTTACCCTTGGCTCATCTCTGGGAGTGGAAAAAAAGTTCCAGTAAAGATGATCATTAAAAAGAGAAGAAAAATAACATGAAAGGAGAAAGAAAATAAAAAGGAAACAAATAAAATCAAGAGAAAAGATCTGATAATTGTGCAACAAAAAACACAGGTCTGAGAAAGAGAAGAGGGATTGGTTAGTCATTAGCAGTCTGAACTAAATCAAACTATACATGTCAGTAGTTCAGGCACAACCCAGTTTCTCCTCTGTGCCACTCCTCATTCCTAGTGCAATCTCATCTAATATCATTCCAGATAAAGAGCAGCTTCAGAGTCAAGCACGAGAACATAAAGTCAAGCACTGGTAAATACAGACTCAAGTTCTTTGCCAATATGACATACTTCAGTAACATCGCACCGAACTCACCAAAAGTGCACAAATAACTGTAGTGGGTCAAATCAGACAGCATCTAGAAGTGGAAATCTAGAGAACACATAATAACACAGCAAATACATAGTTACACTTCTTGTGAACAGTTTCCTAGGCAATAAACTTGAAAATCTCCCACACATTTATAAACACTTCTGGTGCCCCTACAACCTGACAGTTTCTTATTTGAACACTCTGTTAAGAACACTGACATTTGGAAATGGGGATGTTAGCTTCAGATTAACCAAATCTGTTTATTCACAACTTTCAACTTGATATCTTTAGAACACACATGAACTTCTTGTTTTTCTAATCATCTTCCTGTCAGTTAAGGGATTGATTTATTTACATAGGTGACCAAGTTTGCTTATATGAGGAAGAGAACTTAATGGAAGATAAGTAATACCTTTTATTACGTATTTCTATGTCTTATGTGTGCTGTCAATTAAAGATAAATATTTTCATTTTTGTCCTGTACATTCTCATTGCAATGGCATTCAGATGTAAACTCATTCTTATTGCTGTATATTAAGTAAAAATATTCCGTATCAACAGATCCTGGTGTGGCAGTCACCTGAAACCAATAATAATACAATGAGTTTTCTCAATAAGAAAAACAATGGGACTTCTGTACTTCATTCTTTTCACCTTACTATTAGTTTCTGATTAATTCCTTTTCCAAACTAGCTCTAGCAACACACTTGTCCTGTTTAAAACAGGTGACAACAGGATCTTTCTTGTTGACCTGTGCTGTTTCCCATCATCTATGAATCTGATTCCCCCAAGTACCTTTTCCGTCAGTGTGTTGATTTTCAGCCACTTATTTGTTAGCGTATAACAGAACAGAATCCTTGCGTAAGAAAGGAAATCCACATCCACTGCTGAACAGCTAGTCAAATCCATGCTTAAGACCAGTTGAAGCATCAGGTAAAAAATGGTTCCCTCTTAGAAGCATATTCTCAAAGCACATCTTTGAGGATTTCAGAAAATAGGACAAGACATAACCATAATTAGATAATGAAATAAAATTAATAACAATGTATTCTTCTCCTGCCATGTCATCCAAAAAGACTCCAAAAGGGTCAGTGCTGGAGCAGGGAAGAGAATGAAAGTCTACCCTCACTTCATCTCCTCTAGTTCTCATGATGATTAAAATATTTGCCCCCAATATCCCAGGAAACATATTGCAGTCAAAAATTGACCTTGATCAGGAGAAGCCTCAGTCTGAAGCCAGTAGTCTATCCACTAGGCCACACTACACCTTCCTAATCCAATGGGACAGTTTTGGATCAGATCCAAAACACATGGAAGACAATAAGAGTTTTTTTCTTGACATCAGTGGCCAGCAGATGCTCGGCACTCTTGTCACAGAATTAGAAAGATCTCAGTGGCAGAAGAAATGTTTTATGTAATGAAATAAAGGCAAATATTACCTTAATTGGAGGCAAGTTTGAGCAGTTCTATCAACCAGTCAATATGAAAGTTCTCTGATACTTTTAAAGTGCAGAGGTGTCCCTATTTAAACAAGAACAATGAAAAGAAGAGGCTCCACTGTTCCAGTTTCTGGATACAGGCTACTGGACGAATTAAACTTTTCTCTGACTATTTGAAAGATAAAGGCTCTTTTGCAGTCACCAAGCTTAGGTCAGAGCATAACAGTGATTGACAACAATCCCCACAAATGCTATGAATGTTTCTGTGGGTTTTAAGTTCTCTGTTATCTAACTATTTTTAGCAGCTTCTTCTTTAATCAACCATAAACCATTTTATCCTCCAGTTCGTATTTGACACATTGCCTCTGGCTGTGCAATGAGACTGGCAACTTGTCATTAATGGGCATGTTATTCAGGAAATTAGTGGATGCTTTTAAGACAAAAGGAAAAATACACCTCATTCTTGTAATATTTTCATAGACAAATGCATTTTTAAGGCTTGGAGCTGAGCTAATTTTCTTTTAATAAATGGAGGACAGATATTGTGGATTTATCTGATAAAATGCAAAGAAGCTGGAAACAGAAAATACCAGAGGGTTTTGCAAGGAAAGAGGCTACATCACTGGTGTGTACACGCAGCCAGCTCCTCCTCCCATAACTATGTGCTCCCACTGTGTGTGGGGAGAAGCTGCAGGAGAACTATGGTATAGAGAATGTGTTAATGTAGCTTTGGGCTCTAATGTCACTGGAGATCTATTACCAACAAGATTTCTTTGGTTGCTCTTTGCAGCATTACAAAAGTTAACTTGAATATTATAGTAAAGGCCAAATGACCAGTCCATCAAAGCTGAAATCATATAAAACAGGAATAAATCTGTGCCAGATGATCTTCAACTACTCTAAGCAGAAGGTATTATATTTAGTCCCTTACTTGTGATTAATTTACTCTGCATTTGAACTGATGAAATCTACCTTTACTGTAAATGTTACAGAAAACTAAGTCTTTCCTTCTCTCAAATGTTCTTCTATGATTTTTTTCATATTTTCATTTTTGTTCATCAGCTAAAATAGCGAACCACCAAAATATAAGCAAATATGTATAATGTTTACTATCAATCATCTGGAATATACTAAAAGGAGTAATTTTTTCCTTTACTTCCAAATCTGTGTGCACACTCCTTACTGGAGTCTCTTCTCTTTACTTCTCTGTATATGCAGGCATAATAGCTGCACAGAAAAAAGCTATTATGGCAAAACTCTTTTTCCTTGTAACAATGTATTTTTATACAATATAGAAAAATGGTGCTGATACACTACTATTACACATGTATTGGGAATTGACATGAGGAGTAAGACTGCAGTTTAAACAATAAATGGGGTCACAAATGCCCTGATGTGATCCAGTCCTTTATAGGTTCTGTTCCCCTTATAGACACTTAACTGGATGTATTTTATGGGACCCAGCCTGAGAGGTTTCCTGGCTGTGGAGTAAATACTTGAGATTGTTGCTGGTGTCAGTTTATGACACCAAAGAATATTCTATAGCAGCAGTAATGTTAGTTGTATTAATTCTTTAAAAGCTGAAGGAGAATGTGATACAAACAACATCACAGAGGTTCCTGCTACCAAAGACACTGACATGTTTTCTAACTTACATCAGTATGGAATAAATACACTGTGTTTCAGCAGCAGGGATATTTTAATTTTCTTGGTTTGGTAATGAGTTAACACACTAGGAGGTTTTCTTGGAATAACAGAAAAACTTCTTGCACAATTATTTCCCTGGAAGATACACTGCATTCACAGAAAAATTGCTGCAGTAGTACTGGTGCAGTGTTTGTTTCTAGTTGTGTGTAACTAACAGAGGTATCACTGGTTATCTAAGTTAAGAACTAGTAGTAGTTGGATTTCTGATTCACGATGTCAAGTCTGCAAAAAGTATCAGCTTAAAAGATTTTAAATGGCATTTGCAGGGTTTTTGTGGTGGAGTGAAAGTATAATGGAGACTTGTTTTAAGCTCTAAACTTGGAAAATATGTTAAAATTGAAGTATCTAACTTAACTGAGATCCTTTCATTAGGGCACTAATCATAGAATGGCCCAGGATGGAAGGGAATGTAAAGATCGTCTAGTTCCAAGCCCCTGCAATGGGCAGGGACACCACTCACTAGAGCAGGTTGCCCGGGGCCATATGCAGCCTGGCCTGCTGGATGCTCTGATCTTAGTTCTGCTTTGGTGTGTACAGTGAAGGCACTACCTCAATTTTTACCATTTACAGGGAGCAGCCCAAAAATGCCCACTAGGAAATACTACATATGATATGCATCACTGGTTCTGAACTGCATCAGAGCACTCCCATGAACTTGGGATTCGGTAGGTTGGAGTTCCCAGGAGGAAGAGAACAACTGCTCTGCAAAGCAGCTTTAAGGTTAGCCATCTTGGTTAGAAAGAGGCAGATGTAGGTTTAGATCTTTCCCATTCAAGCAGGTTTGGATCCAGTGCTCTCATATCAACAGCCTTCAGTTTCATTACAGATATGTAAAAAAAACCCTACAAAAAGACTATCTAGAGAATATAGAGGAAAATAGCTCAGAAACAGGCCATACTAAAAACAAACAAATAAACAAACAAACCCGGAGAAGTTAAAAAACATGTACATCCCTTATAAAATGAGTTTATGGGTTCCTGTATTTCAAAAATTAAAAAAAACAAAAAGAAATCCAAAACAAACAAGCAACAACAACAACAAAAAAACACAAAAAACCCCAAACCCAAACAAACAAAAAACCCACAACAAAACTAACCTAAAAACAAACCCCTAAAACTATGAAGTATGTAATAAGCACATCATTAGTTCAATTAACATTCTTGGTATTGAGCTAAAAAATGTGTTGAAACCTGTAGGTAATCTAGCTATAAGACAAACTCTAAAAATCACTGACCCAGAATAACAATAAAAATACAAAGGTATCTTAACTAGGTGTTCTGTTTGAAATAGTACAATGCCTGAGGATATTTCACTAACATAATTATGTCTAGCTGTAACCAAAAGCAGCCAGACGAAAGGAAGGTGAAAAGATTGCCTTGTCAACTTGAAGAAGATTGTGTGCACCCTCAAAATATGGAACATCTGAAATTGATGTTTGTATACAATATAATGAGCTCTGGAGCCAGATGGTCTGATTTTGTTCATGGTACTAGTCTTCTAGGAGGTATGCATATAGATTTAATAAAAGCTAGGGGAAAAAAAATCTAATTTAGGAACATATTTTCTACTAAGTAGAGGATGAGCTAAGAGATAAAGGACTCTTAAATGGAGAATTTGTTTAAGTGTAGAATTCCTCCATTTTGAAACTGAACTAAATGAAATATCTCTTAACAAACAGATTCTCATTAATTATAGGCATATGCAGACACAAAAGAACTCAATTAAGGGTATGGCTTTAAAGATGTGGAGATGAGGGAGAAGTTTCAATTCTCTAAGGTGCCCCATTTTCCTTCTCCAAGTCAGCCTAGCCGAGTATTTTTCATCTGTTGATATGCTACAACTCCACCTATGTCCTCTGAGCAACAGTGTATCCTCTCATGTAACAGCAAGCACAAAATTAGATTGTCAAAGAAAAAAAAAATTACCTCAGAATAGCAACCTAAATGCCAGGGAAGAAGAGAAAAAACAATGTTGTTGAAGAATAAAACACTAGACATTTAATGCTTTTCAAGCCAAAGCACATAGAATTCTTAGACAAATAACATTTCCAAACCCCTCTAAGATGAGGTTTATATTAATGTTCTATTTATATCTGTATGAAATATATTTGTGATCCAATCTGTAAATTGTTAAAGATATCAAACTTTGACTTGTCATTTGGATTGTTATATGTTCTTGAGAAGCTAGGAAAAGATTTTGTTCTCAGATTAAGAAAAAATTCTCAAC
The DNA here is from genome assembly GCA_013399015.1 of Galbula dea. Classification (NCBI taxonomy): domain Eukaryota; kingdom Metazoa; phylum Chordata; class Aves; order Piciformes; family Galbulidae; genus Galbula; species Galbula dea. Next base: position 20,600 of record VWZX01003070.1, read on the forward strand.
TTGCCGGGACAACAATGTACTGTATTTTGCATGCCCTGAACTTGTGTCCTGAATTACCAATTAAATACATTGCTGGAGTGCTTTCCACAGGGATAGGCCTACTTTGATCATAAAGAAATTGCAAAACTATGGAAATTTACAGGATTTGGTATTCAGTTTATTTGGTTTCAACTCCTTTTCAACTACTACTATGTAGTACATAGTAATACTTAGTACTACATGCTCTGCACTCATGAGGCCCCACCTGGATTACTGGATTCAGTTCTGGGGACCTCAGCAGAACAATGTGGACCTTTCAGGGTGAGTCCAGAGGAGGGCCACAAAGAAGATCAGAGAGCTAGAGCACCTCCCCTAGGCTGAGAGAGTTGGGATTGTTCAGCCTTGAAAAGAGAAGGTTTCAGGAGGACCTTATACCAGCCTTTCAGTACCTAAAGGGGGATTATGAAATAGAGGGGGAGAGAATTTTCAGCTGGTCAGATTGCTACAGGACAAGGGGGAATGGATATAAGCTGAAGGAGGGGAGATTTAGACTGGAAATTAGAAGGAGATTCTTCACTCAGAGGTTAGAAAGACACCAGAACAGGTTGCCCAGAGAGGTTGTGGATGCCTCATCCCTGGCAGTGTTCAGTGCCAGGCTGGATGTGCCCCTGGGCAACCTGGTCTAGTAAGTGACATCCCTGCCCATGGCAAGAGGGGCTTGGAACTAAATGATCTTTACAGCCCCTTCCAACCCAGGCCATTCTATGATTCTATGAGAAATAGATACACAAAGTACTATTTTTAAGCATTGCAAAGAATTCCTTAGATTTGTCTTGTAACCTGGAGGACTCTAACAGTGAAACTTTTGGGATAAGTCATTATTAGATACTGGCTACAAGCTAGGAGATTAAATCAATCAGGACAGTCTGACACAGAAGCAGACCTTAATGATGTATAGACCTTTGGCAGCTAGAATACTTACTGGGAAGGGTTGTGGATCTAAATTAGATATTACTACCCTATCTGGAAACACTCCCATGAATAAGTAAGCAGGAGGCTCCATTTCCATCACCTCCCTTCAGGCTAATCTCATCTGGCTGGAGCTGTGAAATCAAGGAACAGGCAGAGATTTGTTAACTAGAAACTGGATCTTGAGCAATACTAAAAGAAAGAAAGATGGACTGGAGGCTGATGGTTTGTTCACTGCATCAAAGAATAATTTCAGTTGGAAAAGACTTTTAAGATCATCGAACCAAATTGTAAACCCAACTCTGCCACATCCACTACTAAGCTAAGTCCCTAAGGGCTACATCCTTGGGTCTTTTAAATACCTACAGGGATGGTGACTCAACCACTTCCCTGAGCAGCCTGTCCCAATGCTTAACAACCCTTTTGGTGAAGAAAATTTTCCTAATATCCAATCTAAACTACCCTTCAGGCAACTTGAGGCCATTTCCTCTCACCTTATCACTTGTTAGGAGTTTTCTTCCAGCAAGTTTTGTAGGGATGTCAGCTCACAGGGAACACTTAGTGTTCTGTTGTTTACAGACTGTGAAGCCGCTGGAAGGAAAGTGGAGGGGATAGGCTCTTCTTATTTTTTCTTGTTTTGGCTGAAGCTGAATAAAAAATCTCTATGAATAAATACAAAATTCTGGAAAGACAATGATCTCTGTTGAACATGTGGCTCCTGCTGAGTTATGTCTAACTGAGTGGCCCTGACTCAGACTTGAGGGCATTTAAGACCTCGCCATCTACATGAAAAAGTCCCAGGATCTGCTAAAGGAAGAAAATCCAAACATCTACAACCAATTGGCAGTTTACCAAAAGCCAGAGGGCTACATCTAATAACAAAACAACTCTCTTTTTCCAGTCAGAGAGTCTCCTCTGAAAAGACCAGCTCTGTAATGCAGGGAAATGGTTTGTGTTTCGCCAAAGAGAAATTTGCTGCATTTTACAGTTCCTCAGGAGGCCCCTGTTAGAAACAAGATGTATAATGTGGCACAACTTTTCAGCTCACAAGACTTGCACTGAAGAAGGAAACAGAACATCATGAGGGGTAAGCTGATATCCTGCTGGGAAATTAGGCCTGTGAAAGAATCTAGATCAGAAAAATTACTCATTTTATTTTTGATTTGTTAAGGAGTGCTCCTAAATCTGATTAACCAGACTAAACAAATCATTTTGTTGTTCTTAGCTGAGAAATTCTTCCAAGAAAATCACTGTTTTATTTATCCCCAAAGTTTTCAAAGGTTTTGTAATGTAATAAGGCAATTATCAGAACACTTCTGTTAACTTAATCTAGGACTTAAATCTCACTATTTATCCTTATTTTCCTTTATAGTTATGTTTCAACTGAAATCTAGTCAATAAAATTATGTTGTTTAAGTCCATGTGCTATTGTGATAGTTCCAATCTTTAAGTTGAAACCACCAGCAAAGGAAAAAAAAGAAAAGGAAAGAAAACCACACACAAAACAACAACAAAAACAACCAAAAAAAAAAAAAGAAACCCCAGCGTGTATATACACTTTCTGGATTTGTACAAGATACCTGGAGAGGATAAAACATAGCATTTATCGATTAAAAAAGATAAAGAAATGTAAACAGTAAAGCTGAAGCTTTAAAACAAAGTTTATTTCAAGGACAAGAAATGCCTAAAAATATATAACTAAGAATATCAAGTGCTTCTTTACTGCTTTCCTTTGTGTACAGATTAAGAGATAAAACAGCTAATACTGAGGTTATGACATGTACCCGAGGTGTTATGACACTTGACTTTGGGAAACATACACAATCAGTCACTGCATGGCCATATTTATCCAAAACTATTTCTGTCTAAGGTGTGTCTAATCTATAATGGCAAATAGACTACAGGATTGACATGGATCCATACAAACATTGGTGACCTTCACACCTGAATTATTAATCCCATATCTTCCTCTCTCCTCAAATGAAAGAATTAAATGACAAAATCTAGATTGAAACTTGATCATTTGGATTTCAATTTAAATTTATTGGATTATTAAGATTAACGAATAAGAAGTCAGAAAACAATTGTCTAAGACTTGAGGAAAAACAGTGAAACTGAGTGAAAAGCTGAAGGCTTACTTGTTCTAAAATATGAAGATATAAGAGCAGGACTTGACTAGATGGCTTGACTACAGGCAGGAAAGAAGAAGTGCTGTCTATTCATGGCAAAGTAAATCATGAAAGTAAAAGCAGAAATGAGAAATAAAAAAAGCAGAGTATAACAAAAAATGGCATTTCAGGAGGAGTGAAAATGCAGAAGTAATGTTAAGAAGTCAGGGTTAACGACTAGAAGGGAGCATGAAAAGGAGATAGAATGGTGGAGCCAGGCTCTGCCATCCCTGACAGAAGGGAAGCAGGTTGGGGGTTCACAAGAAGTAGGGGGTCCCACTCCCTCTTGCCACCTGCAAAAGGATGACCTAAGTGAGGGGGGGGAATGGAGGCAGGTCCCTCCCTGGAGAGGTGGGAGAGGCTCCTCCCGACCTACCCTGCCTTCTCAGTCCCCCCTACACCTTGGAAGGGGGCCCTTGTGTCAGAAGGCTGGGCAAAGGTGGAAGAAAGAGGCCTAAATGAAACAGGTGGCTGGAGAAAAGTTGATGGCTGCAATAGGAGGCAGGTGCCTTCTTTGCCTGCCTCAGCTTCCCAGATGCCTCTGAGAAATAGGTATGAGGCCTTGCTGGAAGACAG
>VWZX01003072.1:0-36378 GCA_013399015.1 Galbula dea
GGAGACACACCATCTATAACGCTGCGGATGCTTTTGAAAAAGCACGCAGGATCACCCTTGAGGAGAACAGACAACGCAGAAAGAATTGTGCCTTGCAGAATACACCATCTAAGGAGTCTTTCTGCTGTTAGTTTTGCAACCGCGCATGCCTATCTCGTATTGGCCTTTTTAGCCACCAACGCGCTTGCAACAAACGTGGGTAGAGCCCTTCCCAAATCTTCCATGAAACTGCTGAACATCTTGAGCCCAATTTGAAGACATCTGAATTTTTTCCAAGTCATAGTAAAGACGCAGGTGTCCCCATCACCTACCCTTGTCATCATCCTGTTTACTGTATGGCTTTGACAGGTAAAAAAAAAAAGTCTGATGCATTTTCCAGGTGAGTACACTCTTCACTGGAAGTGCCTTCCATTGCTCTGGATATCCTCAGTTGTTTGATGATTTGTCCAAGCATTTCACAAGACTTGTAAGTTCTGTGCCAGGGTATGTGGGCTAGGTCCAAGAGGAGAGTTGGCATGGATAACTTGTGTGTAACTGCCTTAATCTGCATTCCAGAGAGGGGGATAAAATGAAGAGTTAAAGAAAACTAATAGGTTTAAATGATACTACATTCTCTATAACATGCTGTCTGATAAGCAGGTGTTGTTAGAACAGATAAAAATGTATGTATTTAAGAACAGATAAAAATTTATTTCCTAGTTAATGGTTCCACAGAGCCACCTGGAACCATGCACCAGTCTGCAGATAAGACTTGTACTTAATATCCAAGATTTATTTTCAAAGTATTGTCATAATTTCATACTTAAGTAGTTCTAATGTTAAAAATGTGTTTCCAGTATATACTGAGACTGCTTTGATGTGTAAAAGCAATTTTTGCAGATACTGTTTTGCAAAACCTTTTTCTCCAGGGCTCTTCCCAACTTTATTGTTACGTTTGAAATCAGTATACAGGCCATGTAGTTTTAACAGCATTTCTGTGTAGTACTTTTCATCTGATGGTCTCAGGACATTCTATATCATGTATATGTTTGACAGGAAAATAAATACAGCACCTCTGTAAGTTTGTAATGGGGTACTCTAAAGGGTATATTTACTAGTATGAAATCCGTGTTATTACCTGGCTTTTGTTCAGTGTGTGTTTTAGTCACATTTCTGGGAACTGTTTGTGTTTGAGAGGAAATTGCATGACTGTAGGTTTGACAGTGACTTCACTTTTTGAAGTGCCAACAGTCGTCTTAAATGATATTCTATTTTAGTAGTGAAACATTAATTTTTCTCACCTGCTGAGAGCACAGATACAAAGGGCAAATTGCATGTATAACTAACCTTGAAATATTGTTCTAAACAATGGTATTATAAATCTTGTTTTGTGCAGTCTCTTATGCAGTTTTCTTTTTTTGTGTGCTACTCAAGTGCTTTAGTGTTTTTTTTGAGAACAGTTTGTTGTCCTGTGTGTAGATGGACTGAGCAATGTAAGTCATTAGTGCACACTTTGTACTAAGTATATCTGGAGAAGACATACATGCATGTTGATATTCTTTCATTGTATATAGTACATCTTGAACACTATTTTTTTGCCAACATGTTTCAGTTGCAGCCTTGCTATGTCATGCCTGTTTTGGGTTTTTTTGCAGTCACTGTGGCAACGAGGTTTTTTGATCTTCAAGGGAGAATACTGTATATAGCTTGATGAGGAATTAAATTTTCTCTATACATAAGACATTTTGATCTATGAAAGCTGATCAGGCACCCTGCTGCCCCCCACTTCCCTCCCCATCCCATCCCTTCCCCTAATAATCTGTTTTAGACATAAGATTATAGTTAAGTGTGAATTCCTATTTGACAAGAATACCTATTAACTATTGCCTATTCTATTTTTTTACATAGTATAAAAGATGGTGGAAAAATTTTAAAGGCTTACTGTAGATATAACATGGAAGACATGTCACCTTCCATGTAGAGTCTTCTCAAAACAGGAGGCCATTGTATAAGTTTATATGTGTATTTATTTGTGAACATTGTGTATGCATATAAAAAATAACAGGAGTTAAAATTGCTCAAGATTTGCATTAGTTTCTGCTGATGTTCACAGAATCACAGAATATTAGGAGTTGGAAGGGACCTCGAAAGATCATCTAGTCCAACCCCCCTGCCGCAGCAGGATTCCCTAGACCAGGTCACACAGAAGCGCATCCAGACGGGTTTTGAATACCTCCATAGAAGGAGACTCCACAACCTCTCTGGGCAGTCTGTTCCAGTGCTTCATGTTTACTTTGGCTTGGACTTATTTCCAAGATGCATTCATAAAATACTTTTAAAATGGACTTACAGATTTTTATCTAAAGAATTGCAAAATACAGTACCTGATACACAACCTAAAATTTAAGTATATCTTGTGTAGTTTTGTATGTGTCTGTCCCTCACCTCAGAATAGTACATGGGGTTTATGAGATGTTTTGGATGTATCCTGAACCAAAGAGTTACAGGAGAAGCCTTGATAGAGTAGCTATACTTAGAGCATGGGTCATTTTTTCTAGATTACATGGGCTCTTCGTGTGCTGTTGTTTTTTCTTTATGAGCACCCATTCCAAAAAAGAAGTAAATTTAGATTTGTTGAGTTCCCTCCACACTCCCCACTCCTGCTAATTTATGTTGGTGTTTGTTGTTGTGGGTTTTGGGTTGTGTCATTTGAGTTTGTTTATTTGGTTTAATTTAATGATGTAATTAGTGAAACATAACATAGGTAAACCAGGCAATTACTGCTAATGTTGTAAAAGCCTCTATATAGTACATATAAGAAAGATATCTTCATGACATCTGAAAGGCAGTTTAGAGCTGCATTAAAAAACAAATTTGGAAAGTAAAGTCTGCTGCAAGTGGTCTGATGGTCTTCATGTGATTTGTGCTGGGAGACCTCTCCCTCCCTCGCCAACATCACCACACATAGATATATGTAGGATTATTAGGAAAACAAAAACCCACCGCGTTCATCTCTGCAACTGAAGCTACTCTGCCAAAGACAAACTGTTCTGCTGTAGAAGTATTGTGCAGGAGTCTGGCAACCTAGTATTTAGGTAGTAACTTCATTCAAATACAGGTTTGTAAAAGATTTTTCACTAGTACTGTCACCTGTGTATGTCATTTCTATGACAAAATAACGTACAAATAAGTGAGAGAAGTTGAGCTTAACACTTACACCCTGGCATGAATACCCTGGATACATACCAGTTTTTTCAAGTGAAGCTAGAAGTTCTGAAATGACAATTTTTTTTTTTCTCCCCACTCCCCCACCTCCCCAGTGGCCTACTAGGAGGTAGACTGAACATGCTAGGTATGTGTAGTTTAGACCTCTGTGTTGCCTTTCTCATGAACAACAACTTTCAAGTCAGTTCAGTACTAATGTCGAAAAATGCTTGTAGTCTGCAGTAATGTTATCATTCAAAATGCTGTATGTGATTCTGGAGCATCCTTATATTTGGGAATTCAAGAAAATTGAGGTGTGAAAAACAGATTCTTGAACATGGGTCTGCAAAGATTTATGGTGTCTGTTAGCATCTGGCAGTGTATTGCATACCATCTTCTCCCCCACCTCCCAACACAACCTCAACCCATTTGTGAGAGCTTAAAGGTTTATTTTGATACTTGATTTTTCTGGCTTTGCTTGTAATACTAGGGAGTGCAGTTTTTCACTGAATAATTTGTTCCATGCTGCCTTTTCAGCAGAAAAGATAGTTGCCAGCTTGAGCTTTATGCTTGAGAAATGTGCAAAGTTTAGGAGATGGGATCCCTTAAATGCAATTGAAGAATAAGAAGAGTTGAGTTGCAACATCAGATATTTTCCATTGTATATGGAGAGGATGTGGGGCTGGCGATTCTGCATGAGGGTGGATGAATAGGTCAAACAGCTTTCTGTTGAGACGCATTCAGAGTGACAGTCCAATGACATAATCGCTGCCCCCAGATTGTTCTTGGCTATAAATCCTCTGGTTGCAGTCTCCACTGCTCCACAACATGTGCTGTTCACGTTTAAGGGCTTTTCAGATCATCTCAATCACCATCTGCTACATAATGGAAAGAAAACAATTGTGCTGTGTGCGGAGCCAGCTGACTCCTTGAGTGGAGATGGAGGTTTGCAAAATACATGTCCTTTCTAAGAACTTTTGTCTGGTTGATGTCATTGACATACTGTGCACAAGTTATTAGGCTGTTATGGATGAAAACCAAAATGAGATAGGGACTCATTTACAGGGACGTACACATTTTTTGAGCGGGCCAGGTAATGCATAGTGTATATGTGTTCTTATGCCTGGATGCAAGAACTGCTGCACATCCTAATGTTTCTCTAATTAGAAGAGGAGGAGTATAGCCCATATGTGAAACATCTTGTCAGCATGAATATATTGTTTATGTTTGTCCTGTGTGGGCAATGAGAAGGTAAGCAACAGGACTGCAAGTATTCACTAGGTGTCAGTGCATGATCACACTGAATTGATATTCTGCTGAGATCTTTCATGTTTGTGGTACCTCTGTTATGAACAGGAATTTTAAAGAAAATTCATACTTCTGTCTCCAGAATGCAGTGTGGATTAAATTCAAGAATAACTAATGATTAAAAATAATTAATTCCTTCTTGTCTTTAGGAGCAGTCTGATAAAAATGCTAATTTTAAAAAACCCAAGATATTTTGTCCTTAATAAAGGTAATTTAAAGACTTAGACTAGTTTCTCTGTTGATTATTATCTGACTTTTTTGTCAATATCTGGTATATTACTGATCATGCACTCTAGGTCATACTGCTGCTGATTCCAAATGTGACTAAAATTCCTATTAAGCTGAGGAAAACTTAGTGATATTATTATCTGCAACACAAACTCATTTACTCTTAATTATTTGCAAAACCGTTGGTGTCCTTAAGCCATGTAAAAGATCAAGTCTGTAAATGTCAGTTGAGGTGGAGGAAAACCCCATGGATATAGCTAAAAGTGCCTGCTTTTCTGCAAGAAAATCTTCTTGTTCCTTTGCTGTATCATGTCAGCAAAATGAAATGTAATATTTATTACTAAAATCTCTGTATTAGATTTTTTAAAATTTATTTTTCAGCAGATTTAAATTAATAGTGTTAGTCTAGTTTTAGTGTTAGATGATTAGGGAATGTATCTTTTCAATCTGTATAGATTGATCAGCATTCATCTAGAATTTTAAACTGTTGGAAAATGTTGGGGTTTTTTTCCTGTCTTGTATGTGAAAGTCTTTGATGAGAACTGTGCATTGATAAATGCAGATATTTGAAATGGCTCTCCTGTATTCTCCAGTTCTTACTGAAAAGCTTCTATTACATTTTAATCGATAGCACTTAGTGAATGGTAAAAATATTTACCTGTTAATCTTTTATATATCTTCTATTTACAAGTGAGGCCTTTTTTCCCTGGTACCTGAAGGGAAGTGTTAATACTTGTGCTAATAGATAAGAGAAGTAGTCTGTTTACAAATACACATTTTTTGACTCATACTTAACACTAAATTGCTACGTATTTTGTATGTAGAAGAAACACTGATGTCGTTGTTCGACAGCTGACCTTCAGTAGCACTACAAGAGGACAATCTTTGGTGCCATCTCTGTTTATTTGTAATTCCTAACTGTTGTATAAAAATTTATCTGATCATCAGACAAAGGAATATTTCTTCCACCCCAGTATCTCTCCAGTTACATCATGCAATGACATTTAAGCACTGCATCTGTTACTATGGGATGCAGCTACTTCCTTGACCAGATTTTGAGACAAATTCTGATCAAGCTTGTGTAAGAAGGTTCATAAGAGATACTGTAGGAACACTGTAGAGATTAAAATAGAGCACTGTCTAACATACACCTCTCTCTCACACAGGCATACTGAATATAAACACATATAGCAAGTTCTAAATAAAGGAAAGATTGAGTGACTTTTTATTCCATGTGACTCCCTGACTTTGTGTCTCTGAGCATTGAATGAAAGCCCATTCTGCAACTTCAGTTGCTCATTAACTTCGTTGGAATTATTGTCTAATCAGTGATGCACAATGAAGCAGATTCTTCCATTGTCTTAAAAATTTTTCCTAACTAACAATTTCATGGATTCATAGATTCATACAAAGGCCTGGGTTGGAAGGGACCTTAAAGATCATCTAGCTCCAACCCCCCCTGCCATGGGCAGGGATTCCACCCACTAGACCAGGTTGCCCAGAGCCACATCCAACCTGGCCTTGGACACAGCCAGGGATGGGGCAGCCACAACCTCTCTGGGCAACCTGTTCTAGTGTCTCACTACCCTCAGGGTAAAGAATTTCTTCCTAAGATCCAATCTAAATCTTCCCTCCTTCAGTTTGAAACCATCCCCCCTTGTTCTATTGCTCAGGAAAAGTGTCTCTCTCATCCCCTTTTGTAGGGCCTTTTTAGGTATTGGAATGCCACTATAGGGTCCTCCTGAAGCCTTCTCTTCTACAAGCTGAACAAACCCAACTCTCTCAGCCTGTCCTCATAGGTGAGGTGCTCCAGCCCTCTGATCATCTTTGTGGCCCTCCTCTGCACCCACTCTAAAAGGTCCACATCTTTCTTATGCTGAGGACCCCAGAACTGGATGCAGTACTCCAGATGGGGTCTCACGAGGGCAGAGTAGAGGGGCAGAATCACCTCCCTTGACCTGCTGGTCATTCCTCTCCTGCTGCAGCCCAGGATACAGTTGGCTTTCTGGGCTGCAAGTGTGCATTGCTGGCTCATATCCAGCTTGTCATCCACCATGGACCCCAAGTCCTTCTCCGCAGGGCTGCTCTCAATGATTTAATCTCCTAGACTGTACTTATGCCTAGGATCGTCCTGACCCAAGTGCAGGACCTTACACTTGGACATATTTAATCTCATATGGTTCTCATGGGCCCACTTTAAGTTTATCTAAGTCCCTCTGGATGGCATCCCATCCTTCCAGTGTATCAGTTGTATCAGTGCACTCGATCCCACTGTATGTGTCATTAACAAAGATGTTGAAGGGCACTGGTCCCAAAACAGAGCACTGAGGGACACCAGTCACCACTGGTCTCCACCTAGACAGAGAGCCATTGACTGCAACTCTGTGGCCATGTCCATTCAGCCAATTACTTACCCATCTAGTGTTCCACCCTTCAAATCCGTCTTTCTCCAATTTAGAGATAAGGATGTCCTGTAGAACCTTGTCAAAGGCTTAGAGAAATTTAGGTAGATGATATCAATTGGTCTTCCCTTGTCGACTGTTACAGTCAATGTTACAGTCAATACATCATGGAAGGCCACCAGATTGGTTAGGCACGCTTTGTCCTTAGTGAATCCATGATGGCTTTCAAGCATTACCTCTTTTTCTTGCATGTGCCTTAATATTGATTGCATGAGAATTTGTTCCATGATCTTCCTAGGCACAGAAGTGAGGCTGACTGGTCTGTAGCTCTCTGGGTCCTTTCTTTTGCCCTTTATGAAGATGGGGATAATGTTACCCCTTTTCCAATCACCAGGGACTTCGCCTGACTGCCATGACTTTTCAAATATGAGGGAGAGTGGTCTTGCAGCTACATCTGCCAGTTCCCTCAGGACTCTGGGATGTATGCTGTCAGGTCCTATAGATTTGTTTGTGTTCTGTTTCATCAGATGGTCTCGTACTTTATCTTCACTTACAGTGGGATGCCCTTCACTCCCTCAATACTCACTCATACTCTACTGATACTTGGTAGGTGCTGGAAGCTTGGGTGCCATTGAAGACTAAAAGAAAAAACACGTTTAGTAGCTCAGCCTTCTCCAAACTGAATGTCCCCATTTCTCCATCATCATTTATCAGACGGGGGACACTGCACAAGAAGTGCTTGTACATTTGTACATTTCTGTACAAGAAATGATGATTTTTATTTTTAGTGACAACTTTGGAATTCTTCCAGGACCTCTCTTCAGAAATTGATCTGTCTGAAGAGAGAGCTGTCTGCCCAGTGACGAAATTTTTATCTTTCCTTGTTTGTTATCTTGAAAAATTGAATCTAATGCTTCTTTTCAACTGTCCTGCTTTTCATTGCCAACCATGACATTCTTTTCATATGGGTCTTTTTGAAGTTCATGATTCTGCTAAGCACTTTTTTGCAGGCCTACTGTTGCATGGAAGGGACTAAAAAGGCACTTGCAGTTCAGGAAATCAATTTGATAGTTCTCTGCAGCTGCAACTTTCAGAGTAATACATACTGTGGTTTTGGCATAGAAAAAAGAACTTGTTTTTTTGCAAAATATGCAAAGAGAAATTCAGTCATCCTGCATTTCACTGGAGTTTCCACCTTGCTGAAATGGACATTTTTGCACTGTAAGATGGCTGAATCTCTGAACTTCTTTAGAGTACAGGCAACTGCATGCACTGAAACTCCAAATCACTGATGACTTTTCTATGGGTGGACTTTTAATGTAATAGGATTTTCTAGGCCTATCAAGGATAAGGGGGTCATTAGGAGCAGTCAGCATGGTTTTACCAAGGGGAAGTCATGTTTGACCAACATGATAGCCTTTTATGAGGACATAACCGGGTGGATAGATGATGGTAGAGCATTGGATTTGGTTTATCTTGATTTCAGTAACGCATTTTACACTGTCTCCCACAGCATCCTTGCAGCTAAACTGAGCAAATGTGGTCTGGATGATTGGGCAGTGAGGTGGATTGTGACCTGGTTGAAGGACAAAAGTCAGAGAATTATGGTCAGTGGGATGGAGTCTAGTTGGAGGCCTGTGTCTAGTGAAGTCCCTCAGGGGCTGGTACTGGGACCAGTACTTTTCAATATATTCATTAACAGCCTGGTTGAGGGAACAGAGTGTGCTGTCAGCAAGTTTGCTGATGACACTAAACTGGGTGGAGTGGCTGACACAGCAGAGGGTTGTGCTGCCATTCAGCGAGACTTAGACAGGCTGGAGAGTTGGGCAGGGAGAAATTGAATGAAATTCAACAAGGCCAAGTGTCGAGTTTTGCACCTGGGAAAGACCAACCCCATGGATCAGTATAGTTTGTGAATTGACCTGTTGGAGAGCAGTGAAGGGGAAAGGAACCTGGGAATCCTGGTGGATGGAAGGATGACCATGAGCCAGCAGTGTGCTCTTGTGGCCAGGAGGGCCAATGGGATTCTGGGGTGTATTAGAAGGGGTGTGGTTAGTAGGTCAAGAGAGATTCTCCCCTTTTACCCTGCTCTTAATGATTTTCCACCATTCCCGTCTGAATTAGATGCTTGTAACTAACTGCAGAATAGCTGCTTAGGCTCAGAATATTCAGTGTCACATGTTGATAGTTTTCAACTTTGTATTATATTTAGTACTCTCTGCAATGAAGATTTCTGAAAGAACTATTAAAGACTTTCAAAAAAGGAAAATATTTCTTATACCTGTTTGTTATTTAATAGACTTCCAAGAACATGTAAGTGCACACAGACATGCATAGGATCTCTCAAATCAAATTTCAGGAATTTTCTCTGAATGCAGGTTTGGTAACATCATCTGGGGGAATCAGTTACCAAGAGCATTCTGTGTAAACCATGCTTGTTTTTCAATAGGAACTTCTATCCCATGACAGAAATAGAGGTATTAAAGACCGATATTGTAGTTCCTTCATCAATAAAATCCCTTACTCATAGTCCTAAATGAGAGAGGAGGGGGAAATATATTTTCTGAGTATGGACTTCAATTATTACCTTTTTTAAAGGTAATAATTAATAAAAGAATTAAAATCTCCAGACAGCCTGGGATACGTGAAAGCTTTTTTTTTTTTTCCAGGCTTCTTTATGCATAATTGCCGATGGTCAGTGACCTGCTGCATTACTTGGATGAGCACAAATCCATGGGGCCAGATGGGCTGCACCCAAGGGTGCTGAAAGAGCTGGTGGAGGTGCTCACTGAGCCACTTTCCATTATTTTTCCAAAGTCCTGGGTGACTGGGGAGGTGCCAGCAGACTGGAAATCAGCCAATGTTACCCCCATATATAAGAAGGGAAGGAGAGATGATCCGGGAAATTACAGGCCTGTCAGTCTGACTTCTGTGCCAGGAAAGCTGATGGAGCAGATCATCCTGAGTACGCTTGTGTGGCACTTGCAGAGCGGCCAGGGGATCGGGTCCACTCAGCATGGCTTCATGAAAGGCAGGTCCTGTATGACTAACCTGATCTCCTTCTATGATGGGGTAACCCGCTTATTAGATGAAGGAAGGGCTGTGGATGTTGTCTACCTTGACTTTAGCAAGGCGTTTGACACAGTTTCCCACAGCGTTCTCCTTGAGAAACTGGCTGCTCGTGGCTTGGATGATCACACCCTTGGCTGGATCAAAAACTGGTTGGATGGCCGAGTCCAGAGGGTTGTGCTCAATGGAGTCAAGTCTGGTTGGCGGCCGGTCACGAGTGGTGTCCCTCAGGGGTCAGTGTTGGGGCCTCTCCTGTTCAACATCTTTATTGATGACTTGGATGAGGGGATAGAGTGCACCCTTAGTAAGTTTGCAGATGACACTAAGCTGGGTGGGAGTGTCGATCTGCTTGAGGGTAGGCAGGCTCTGCAGAGGGACCTAGATAGGCTGGATAGATGGGCAGAGACCAATGGGATGAGTTTTAATAAGGGTAAATGTAAAGTCCTGCATTTTGGGCGTAACAACCCCCAGCAGCGCTACAGGCTCGGGAAGGTGTGGCTGGAGAGCTCCCCAGCAGAGAAGGACCTGGGGGTGCTGATTGACAGCCGGCTGAACATGAGTCAGCAGTGTGCCCAGGTGGCTAAGAAGGCCAGTGGCATCCTGGCTTGCATCAGGAATAGTGTGACCAGTAGGAGCAGGGAGGTGATCTTGCCACTGTACATGGCACTGGTGAGGCCACACCTCGAGTACTGTGTGCAGTTTTGGGCACCGCAGTTTAGGAAGGACATTGAGCTACTAGAGAGGGTGCAGAGAAGGGCAACTAAGCTAATCAGGGGTCTGGAGAACAGGCCTTATGAGGAGAGGCTTAGGGAGCTGGGCTTGTTTAGCCTGGAGAAGAGGAGGCTGAGGGGAGACCTTATCGCTCTCTTCAGCTACTTGAAAGGCCATTCTAGGGAGGCGGGTGTTGGCCTCTTCTCCCTTGTGACTAGTGACAGGACTAGAGGGAATGGGCTTAAGCTGAGCCAGGGTAGGTTTAGACTAGATATTAGGAAGAATTTGTTTACTGAAAGAGTGGTTAGATATTGGAATAGGCTGCCCAGGGAGGTGGTGGAGTCACCATCCCTGGAGGTTTTTAAGAAGAGGATAGATGTGTTTCTTCAGGGGATGATTTAGGGATAAGAGTAGTGTAGGGCTATCGGTTGGACTAGATGATCTTGAGGGTCCTTTCCAACTGTAATGATTCTGTGATTCTGTGGTCAGAACTGGATTTTGTCAGGTCAGAGCATTAGTAGAAGAAGGAATATAAATAAAAGAAGAAACTCATCTAACCTGCAAAATAAGCAGGAAGAAAAAGAACCTTTATTAATCTTTCAGTTACTCAGCTGTGGTGACTAAGTAAAATCTCATAAGGTGCCTGTTCTAGGAGTGAAAAGTGGTAATTCCTCCCTGACCTAGCTGTCAGTCTGTGTTCCTTCCAAAAGGGGTGGTACCTCATCTTTTTCCTTAACTGTGCTGTGCCAGCATTGTGCTCCTCACTGAAGCAGGAATGACTGAAAATCAGTAATTTCTTTTACAACTAATAAAAAACTGGCTTAGTAAACTTGTCAGGGTTTGCTTAATTTTGCCTTTTGGTCATGAGGTCTAGATTATGGTTCAAAAGAAACTTGTTTCTGATGTTTTAGGCTTCGTGTACTGTTTCTTAGTTACAAGAAGTTGATTCCTGATTTTGGGAAGAACTTACCTGACTTAATTGTTGGTATGTAAATAAACAGAATTGGAAATAATCTCCATACTACAGAGCTGCTTTATAAGATAGTCACAGATGAATTAATGGAAATCCATGTATACTCTTGTCCAGAAGTTCTTTGCTTACCTTTTGTCTCTTTTTTTGTCACTTTTGATTCCACTAAAGGCAGTTGACTGAAGACAGTCAACTTCAGTTGACTGAAGGAATATAAATGGATGCTGGTAAGTGAGTGGGAGTTGAAGGAAGCTGAAAATTATGTAAGTTGCATTTCTAAGAGGTCAATATTAGTCTGCCTTGAATATATTTCTCAATTTCACCCTGAGGTTTATTCCCACCTGGCACTATTTTAATGGAGGTTTCTGTTTGTTTGGGGGTTTTATCCAAGCTTGTTTGTTTTCTTTCTTTTTTCTATTTTAAAATTTTTTTTAGGAAAAGACAGGAGAATTTTTGATTTTGCTTGCTTTATCACAGTAAAGAAAAACTTACCTACTATAACAGAAGTGCTGTTTCTCTGAAAACTAAGGATTAATGCACTCTTTCTGCCTTCAGCTGCACAACAGGCAGACAAGTCTTTTTGTCTTCCCGCCTCTCCTTACCACCTTTGAATAGTTTTTACAGCTCCTCCATAGATATCTCCTCCATAGATATCTCCTCCTAAAGTGTCAAGTGTCAGGTCCGCTGAGCAGTAGGGTCACTTTCTGGCATCCTTGTGTGCCATATAAAAAGTGTCTGGTTTGTTATTGTTCTGAACTGGAGCAAATGCTGTTTTGAACAGGTGCTTCAGAGAGGACTGTCTTCTAGGTTCTGTTAAAGAGTAAAAATGTATAAATGCTGTGGTAAAGCAATTCTGTTCGTTCCTCAAGCAATTTTGATTTTCAAACTATTGGATGGTGTGTTTTCACTATACATCGTCTATAATTATCCACCTTCTTCTCCAGCCTGAACAGCCATCCCTTCAGGCTTCATTAAATACAGTCAGTAGGGCATTGAAGCCAATATAGCTTGTTGTATGGCTTCTGTGTTTTAATGCATTGCTATTACTGGCTGCAGAGGGTTTTTTTTCAGAGAAACTGAATGACATCCTCTTTGGTAGTTTCTCATTATTATAGCTTGGACTTCTGAAATCCTACGTGGATTGAGAGATTTCTAAGGCTAGTGGATGATAGCATCTGTCTGCCATTTGTGAGAAAGAAACCTCAGTCCTCCATAAATCATAACTAATTTCCTTGCAACAGCAAGTATTTCACAATCAAACATCACTGGATTCCAGTTCTTTTGACCACACAGAATTTTTCCATCAGCAGCCTTGAGTGCATATTGGTAAGTTACAGTTCCTTTGTAATTTTCTTCTTTTTCCTCTGTAGGTGTTTACTGTTCTTGAGGACCATGTTGGCACATTTAGTAAAGATACTGGATGCCAAGTTGCCACACTGAATTGGCAGTGACTGAAATTCAGGTAGTCCCAGTTGCCACCTTACAAGCTTGGACCCTCCCTATTCAAGGATCTTTCCACAGACATGTAGGATGCTGAGGAACAAGGTTTTACAATATCTCTCTTCTTTCAGGATATTTAGTAGATTTAGTATGTGGAATGTGACATACATCCCTGGGGTCTTGCTAGCATCACAGTGAATGAGATCCTTATTTCTAGACCAGGTGTGAGAAATGTGTTCTCATGTCCTAGTAACAATCTTTCAGGAGAGCAATTACTCTGTATGAGACCTGACCTCTTCCAGCATTAACAGGCGAGGTAAAAACTCTTTCACTCCTGGGCTGGACAGTAGCTGCTTATTTTTTTAGCCTGATCCTGCAGTCACGAGCCTGATGAACAAACTAGTAATGGCCTCAAATGTCTGCCTCTAGTTTTCTCTAAATAGCAAGCTCCACCTGTGTCTTCATTAAGCAGTATGTTAGAGCTGATCTCACACTTGATAGAAGAGATCTACAGTAATTGGTTTCTAATGAAGGAATACGTGATCAACTGTCACAAAGTCACCTCACCTGAGGACAGCTGCAGGGAGTCATCCACTGTATGAATGACTTATGTGGATTATCAAGTGGAGATCAAGAGATGTTTCTTACTAGTAATTGGAGTTCTGTGAGATATGTAAATCTACAAATACCTTTTGCCCATAGCCGTTGGTTGCCTTCTCTCTTATTTGCATAGATCTGCATTTCAGAAGAAGCTAAAATGGTATCCTAAATATGAGAGAGGGCAGGAAATCAGCACATCCTACACATGATTCCAGAAAGAAAAAGTGGACTGGTCTTGGAGTGAATGTACTTGTGAACTGTAGTGACCTGGAGTTCCTCATGAGCTTTCATCCCCATCTCACTATGTACCTTGTGAGTTTGCCTTTAATTTGTTTGGTTTTGTTGTTTTTGGTTGTGTGGGTTTTTTTTCCCCAAATGTGAAGTAAAAGGCCACTAACAAAAAACTGGATGGAGAACTTAAGGATCCTCTTTGGTATCAAACACTGTTGCAAACAATTTTTAGTATCGATTTAGCTTTAAAGAATTTTAACTCCACTGCCTTTTAAGTAAATCTTTAGTGGTTCTGCGAAGGAAACTAAAAATGCAAGAATGGACTACACATGATAGAACAAAGGAGAGAGAGGGAAATAATCTGATAAAAAGCTGCAAATATTTTATTAGGGAAAAAAATGAAGTAAAAAAGCTAAAGATAACTGGACTACTGATAGAGCCTACCAAGGGACCAGAGTGGAGCAATTAGCTCTGCTAAAGGAAGAGTCTGAAAGCAGATACTTTAGGAAGGTTCACGTGTAGTTTTAGCAGTGTATGTTATGAAATAAGAGATTTGTTTGAGGTTCCGATCACTTACTAAGCTGTGGAAGTTCATCTTTGCAGTCAGGGTTGTCTAAAGCATTAAGATAAACACATTTTGGTTTTTTCCCAGCATCCTTGAGTGTGTAAGTCTGTATGGTTTAATCTTCATAAATAACTTGTACTGTATTGGTGGCATTTTGTTTGTCTCTTGTGGGTCTGTGCAGCACCTTTCAACTTTGTGTCCATCATATCTCATCATTAACTCTGTAGTGAGAAGTAAAAATCTTGACTGTTGAGCCATGTTACGAAGAACTATGAGTTGCAAGCGAAACCTGAACCATGGTCCGTGAATGGTTTGTTATGAACCAAACCTACAGCTGCCTTCAGTCCTGATGGCATAGCTGTATAGATTTAGTCAAAGGACACTGTCAGCCTTGCAGTTTCTGATTACAACTTACTCTTCTAATTTACTCAGTCAGTACTGTTATATGGTAAGGCAGAGCAGATTACTGAGATATAATTTAGGTAATATATGCTTTCTAAATCTTTTCTCTGACACTTTTTTTCAGGAAAGAGGTGATCCTGCAGCATATGTTCCATAAAGCGATTGCCAAAAGAAGTGCCATTCTTTGCAGAGTCAACAGACACAGTCAAAGAAAGATGTGAAAGATAGTGATTGCAGGGATCTGCTTCCTGATGAAGCTTTCTTTTTGTCCAGTATAATAGCTCTGGAGAAAAAAAATAACATGTATGTTGCAAGGAGTATTAAGCATAGAGAAGTTTAAAAAAAATAAAAAGCTGAACTAGCCAAACGAATATAAGCACACACACTAATCACTTGAGTCACAGCAGGGACTGGGTACAAACCCGGATTCAGAAAGGACCCAATTTCCCTTTTTCCATCTCTGTGTATATGTGATTAATCCAATAATAGCACTGTGTAACTGGAAAGCACTGTTAAGACTTCGCAGATGCTGACTCCCGAAAGAGACAGCCAGTTTCAGGCATTGTGCTGGGGAGCAGCCATGGCAGCAGGTAGCTTAGAAAGGGTAGGTGAGGCAGAAGCCGGGAGTGGCCCAACCATACAGCAGTACTGAGTGGTTCAGCATGGAGATGGCTGCCAGCCTGAGTCAGGAGCCTGGTGGTCTGGTAGCAGAGAGCCAGGGCTGAGATCTCCCTGAGGCAGGCAGGTCTGTGTCAGTCTCTCAGGGTGGTGGAATAGCTCAAGCAGGGGCCGAGGGTGAATTTAAAAGCAGCGTCTGGCATAGGGTGGGCAGGCCCACAGTGGGGCTGCTGCTCTCCCTCTCTGAAGGCCACCACTTGTGCTCTGTCTTGGCCTTGTGCCCAGGCAGCCAGACCCCCACCCACACGGAGGAACCTCCTCTGCACCCTGATGCAGAGGTGAATTTCGTATATTTAAAATACATTTATTGAGTAAAAGCCTGCTTAATTTTTAATGTGCAAATTTGGTGTAACATTGCAAAACTGTCTGAGCTTACATAGAATTTGGGAGAAACTGGCAGGTGCAGGTTATAGAGGTTGCACAGACATCACTGCTGAGGAGCTTTGTGTGAGCAATGCTAAGATGTTCAGGGGAAAACAGCTAATTCATGATAATTACTTTCTGTGGCAAAGCTATTCGTGTTTCATTTTGGAAACACCGACTGTATTAAAGTTGCTTCATTCTGGGACTGTTTTAGAGATGGTAGTTTTTTTGTTAACTTTTTTTCGTAGTGGATTTTGCAAGGCGTTCTGATTTCTATTCTAATAGTGCTGCAGGGCTGGAACAGTGTTGCACTTTATATCTGTATTGAAAAGATTTTTATTAAATTCAGTTATGGCACTACAGTTCTCTGTCCAGGTGTTTCCTTCAGCAGTCAGACTCATTAAGAGGTGAAGCTTTGGTGCTTAACTCCAGATTTCTTTCTGCAGATAAAAAAGAAAATAAAGTTGAAAATGTATTCTAGCCACTCACTTAGCAGGGCAAAATGTCTGTTTATGTTTTCCTTAGTTCCCCACAGTTCCTTCCCAGTAAATAAAATTGTATTGATTGTCTGGATTTGAAACCTAATAATTATTTTAGTTTTTAAATTCTTGCAGGAATGGAGTTCCATTTTTCTAGGCATCTAGGAAGAGGTTTTATGTTAAACTGAGGTAATTTAGTTAAGAAGGCTCCTACATTTCTTGTTAAAACAAAATCTGAATGTGATGCACAGGATCCACTGACAGTTTGTTATGATAAGACTGACAGCTTTTTTTTTGGAAGCTAAAGCAGCTATTACTTTATAGTGATAGTATGCTAATTTGGTATAGGCAGTTAAAGATCAATAATTCAGTGAAGAGGGTAGATGCTTTTATTTAAAGGAGCTGAAAGAGAGAATTGCTATTTACTAGTGGAGCTGAAGGTTATTAATAGACTTATTTTTTTTCTTGTCTTTAATTTTTGTCATTACCTTCCAGTACAGTGGTTACTCAGTAGCTCGTTAAAGCCTGTTTTCAGATGTGCTTTTTTTTGTGTTGTTTTCTTCTTGCTATATCCCCATTTTGCTGGCATGCAGATGGGGGTGGGGAGTGGGAAATACGGGAGAGAGCATGTTCCAGAGGATGCCAGGATGACTTCAGTTATTGGATGACTGCTGTCTGATGGACAGAAAAAGGAGGAGTAAACCTTTCAGTCTGCACTGACAGAGCTGAAACACAGAAAACCGGTTTACAGGTAAGGGTGAAAGAAATTCCTATTCTGAAGAGCTGTTCTTGATCCTTGCTACAGAATTTCTTGGGTATAAGAAACTGCATGTCCAGGCATCTTGCTTGTTTCTCATTAATGACGCTGAAGCAGCATTTCAGGTTTTCGTTTCTCCTGCCTAGGAGATTTCAACTGATGCGAGATCCATAGACAAGTGAAATCATAAGCATGCCTGATGCTGACAACTTTCTCACATGACAGTATAGGCAATATATCTCATTGATGCTAAAGATGTTCAGTAAGGTGTAGGAAGAGAGGGGTGTTTTTGTGATGGAAATAATTGCTGTTGGAAATACAGGGTATACTACCAGCAGGAGAACAGTGCCGGAAAATGTAAGAATTTTTCCTTTGAGTTTGGATAGGAAAAGGACTTACAAATGAGCTGCTTCTAAAACTGTGGGGTTTATTTGCTGTTGAACACTCCTCAGAACAACTCTTAAAGGGTTTTTATGTATTTTTGCATTATTTTTAGGTTTGGAATTAATGTGGTTTATAATTCAGTCATAAAATCATCTTTGTCATAAAGAAAAAAACATGATGCATATAAGTAAATTATGTGTACAAGACAGATAGATAAATCTTGTAGTACCTACAGCAGTTATGCACCAGTTTATTAAAACTGTTGCAATAGCTTATATGAAACCTGTTCTGCCAAGTTTACATGTTAGCAGCAGCTGTTAGTTGATAAACTCTGGAGATGGCATGTAGTAGATAACTTGCTTGGTACAGAGAATAGATTTGTTTATCAAGCAACGCTATTTGAGAATATAGGTGTACAGGCAGAAGTCCTGGCCCCACTGAAAGAGCTGCAGATTTTGATAGTTGCCTCACTGAAGCAAGGATTTCAACATGTCAGCTCTCTATTGTCTTATTTCTACGTTTTATGTGTAGCAAATAGTATTGTTATACTACAGGTCCCTGTTCTGCTGATTTGAAGCAGATATCTTCATTGAAATAAATGAATCGTGATTATCACTGGTTTCAGTATATAGTCATAAATATTTATAAAGCTAAAGGGTTGGTGATTTCAGAGATTAAAATCAGTAAATGCATGTACTCGTATATGTGGTATTCACTGACTGGATTCCCTTAGTGCAGATCCAAAATTACTAAAAACTGGACAAAATCATAGAACTCTTACTGAGCACTAAATAGAACTGGAAGCAGCTTTGCCCTCTGTATCCTTATTTGTACACCTTACCAGCTGCAAGCATGTCGTGTCTTTCTCCTAGTTGTTTCTTTAGTGAATGGAGCCTAATACGCTTGTTAAACAGTCAGTCAATTTAAAAATTAATAACTTACAGCAAGTGTCTGTGGTTCACAAAATGATTCTAAAAGACTCATAAACTGTATTTTTTTTTTTGTACTGGGATGTGAACACTGGTAAATAACAGTGCCTGAAAAACGGATGAGTGGCATCCTGACATTTGTTGTTTGTAGGGAATTCGTATGTGTCTTACAACCAAAGCACAACTGTTAAATTACAATCTCAAATCTATGTTCCGTTCACTTTTCCGCCTTCAAATGAGAAATTTGACTCAGAGCAGCTCCAGTAACAGAGGAGCTGATGAAAACAGAGATCTAGTTCCACATGTATTGAAATTATTCTGTCTCCTTGGAAACACTGCTGCTGCAGATGGGTTTGGCTTTTGGTGGCTAAAAATATCTACTGCTTAATAATGGAATCATGAAAGATACTGAATAAAACTACTGTGTTGTTACTAGTTTTAAAGTTCCCTAATGATTCAGGTATCCTACATGACCTACAGATTTGCATTTTCTGTACAGTATTCCCTGTCAGCTGCTGCCAGCACTCACCAGCCTGGTGTAAATGAGATAAGCTCATTAGCCTTGGTTGGAGACCCTACTGAGAAGGGAGCATGTGAGTGGAAGGTAAGCGGTAAGCTAGATGAAGAGTTTGAACGCAGGTAGAAAACTGGAAAAAAGTTCATGGTGGTGGTGTGCCATGTGTTGTGTAATATTTTAGGATACAGGCTTATTCCCAGGGAAGTCTATGATAGGAAGAGCGTGTACAAACCCTTCATTAAACATAATTAAATTAACAATGTGTAAATAATGTATTTTTCTTTTATTTATTGGAAAATCCTTAGTGAATGCTTCCCTATTGTTTGTATGTGTAGGTGATTGAAAAATCACGCAAACCATTTTAAGTCAGATATTAAATTACCTTGAGCAAAGGCTGAACTCTAGTAAATTACTAAAGAACATTACAAGCAAGAAATAGCAGTACTAAGGAATTTCATCCTTTAAATAATTTATTCTTTTTGGTTAAGAAAATATAGCCACAGCTTTTTTTTAAATCCAGTTCTTTATTATTTATTCTTTACATATGACAACTTCTTTTGTTGTTAGCTGGTATTCAGTATAAAAATGAAAAAAAAATATGGAAAAAAAAATCTCTCCTTCATTACCAGTGGATGATTTCCTGCTTGTGCCCAGATAACAGAACAAATGACAAACATTTCTTCAGTGCTGCATGGTGGGCTACATATTCCCCTTTTATTCTTTTATTTTTTTAGTATATATGTGATTTGTTGTAGCATAGATCAAAACTGCTGATTAATTTTCCATTATTGGGGAACATGCTGAGAGAAGAATTAGGAGAACTAACCTAGAATTTATTATGTTGGCTGAATTACACAAGTGCTTCATTTAACTGTTCACATTAGTTGATGTAGCTAAGAACTCAACTTGGGTATCAGAAGGCCATTTTGCTGCTGCTTTATGCAGGATTTTTATATTTGGATGATGGAGAGGGGAATATTTACATGCTCGGTGCATGCAGGACCTTATGAGATACTTCTGGAGGAGTGAGGAAGCCATATCTGCCAGCATTGCATCTGTACTGCCTGTAGAGACAGGAGCTGTGCATATGCCAACATCCTTTCTGCATTCTAAATTCATTGCCAGTGGAGCTAGTTGGTGTGTATTAGTGTAAAAAATTTATAGATGGCCTGGAAGATTAGTGGATTATTACTGAAGTGTGAAGTCAGGAGTGCTGCAAATGATGGTATAGAAAGCTTGTAAAGAGCAGACTTGGCAGGATTGGGCTTGCAATGCCACAGCAGATTCCCTAGGTTGAATTGCACAGCCTTAGTCTGAAGGATTTACTTTAGTCCTATGGATTTAGGTAGACTGAAGCAAACAAGCAATTTTTTCTTAGTTCACATCTGTGTAACTCGACTACTGTAAACACAAATTTATGAGTAAGGTTATTCTGATGATACTTCCTGTGCCCATACAGAGCAGTCTATTAAGTAGAGTATTAGCTTGCTATGTGTTTTTAATTTTTACAGATTGCAGTAGTGACACTGTTGGAGCCTGCCTCTGGCAACTGCTGCTTGTGATTAGAGCTGCCAATACAGCAAAACATGGATTGCAAACATTAATTTGAATTATGAACAGCTGTTTGATTCATGTTCATGTACCTCTGTTGTTCACTGTTTGCAAGCATTCATGCAAATGGATTTTTGTCTGCATTAATGCAGTCCTTTACATGAATGCTCATTTTCACAGGCAAGTAATATTTTGTGTGAATGATGTTGTCACTGTAGATGGTTTTGGTTTTGACTCTTCCCCCCACCCCTGTGCCCCCATTTAAAACTGTCACTTACACAAAGAGACAAATAATATGTGGAACCAAGAAAACACTTTGATTAGTTCATGACCATCCCTGCTGCTGATGTTTATTCAGCAAGTAAGAAAAATGTCTTTTAAAAAAATCAAGCTTTGTCTGCAAGCTAAGAAAAAGGCCTAAATTCAAAACGAATATTAATCACAACAAATAACTCAAACATTTCTGCTTGTGAGCATCAATATTCATGATTTAACTGTGAAATTATTTGCCAAGTCTCCCTAGCATGCTATATAGTACATGCTGACTGGCCAGTGGGTGGGAGTTGTCTGTGATGAGTACTTTGCAGTAATGTTTTATGTGTAACATCTGTTTTCAGTATCCTCCTGTTCAGTTTGCAGTCATTTGCATAAAATTGTGTTTTGTTCAGAAGCAAATCTGGATTGTCACTACAGATTTGTCTAATTTTTTTTCTGTACTTTCAGTGGATACGTTTGAGACAAGGTAAATTGCAGTTTCTCATAGGTCAAGTCTTTGCGATGGCTGCCTTTTGTTTATTTCTTTATTTATTATTATTTTCAGACGAAAAAGTCTTCTCCAGGTAGATTTTATCATGGTATGTGATCAGCTCTCAAGAAGGAATTAGTACCAAATAAGGTTTCATAAATGAATGTTGGGAGCAATTAACTGGATTTTTTTTTCTCCTCCTACATGCCAGTGTATTCCTGAACTTTTTCTTGGTTTTCCTGAGCTTGAGTCAATAACTGATTCCTATAGTGAGGCTTTTCTCTAAAGCTTGAGGATTTGTAATCTAAGGCAAGGTCCTGTTTTGTTATTTTGTATCTGGTTTGTTATGCTTGCTGCATGTGGTACATACTTGATGTTTATTTCTTGATAGCTATGAGCTGTATTTGTTAAATTTCCTACATGGTGTTGTATGAGCTGTATACTGTAGTGCTGGATTTTGCAAAACAGTCATTTATTTGAAGATTTTAACGAGGATGAAAACCTCTTTCGATTTGTCTGTCACTGCACAAAGATTTTGTGGATTCACTATTTCTGTATTGCAGTTTTATGCTTTATTAATACCTTTTAGCATGTTTCAAAGCAATGGCTGAAGTGCAAGTTAGAAGAAATACTTTTAGCTCTCCACATAATACCTATACAATGTAGTCCTGGTGCTTTTGTTTTGTGGATTATCTTTTTCTTTTACTTTTTCCTGTCCATGGGTGTCAGTGAAACACTGAGGATATGGCAACTTAAAGTTAGGTTTCGTAGAGTAAGTTTGGCTGTGTATGTTGTGGGGATAACATCATAAGAGGCAGCTTCTTCTGGGAGCATGGGTAATGAATACCCTGTCACCCCTCCCCTCTGTTCACTCAGTAATTCTAACAGTCCTCTTTTTGGGCTTTTCACTGGGATTTGGAGATAGCTGCTTTCTAAGGAACTGCTGCAGTGAGATTGTTACTATGGTTTTCTAAAATTCCCTGCTTTTTTAAAGGGTACACGAGAAAATCAATCCAGCCAGGATTTTACATTCTTTTACTTTGTAGGTTCCAGGTAGTATTGTGACTGTTTTAAATATACCCTCCAAATGGGATTTTTGTCTTCTAATAACACGTTGCCTCTAAACTTTTTAAATGTATGCTGCCTGCCAATTATCTGGCATCATAGCAAGGCAAAGCCGGTTGCCATGGAGCTTTGAGGACTTGCTTCACCAGTTAGTATACCTGCAGCTAGAGAACTGCTGAAATAATATCTCTGTAAGAGTAGTTTCTTCAGGGTGGATTAAAACCAGGAAAGAAAGGAGGAAAAATGGATGGGGGGGTTGTTTAAGAAAGATATATCCTTCTTGCAGCCCACATCCATCATATGCTGTCACTCTGTCAAGTTGCCATTTCCTTGAACAATCCTTAAATATGCAGGCAATTGGTGTTTGACCTGGAGCTCACAACAATGTGTATGGCTGATTTTCCTTGATTTAATATTGTTCCCTCTATTTCAACTGTTTTGCTTTACTGTGGATTAATGCAACGTTAGCATGGTGAGAAGCATGGCAGTGGATGATATATCACATTGCTGTGTGAGGTTTTTTTGTTGTGAAGGGTACATCAACAAATAGGAAAGGTTCCAGTGCCTGCTTGTTACTCAGTTGTGTGAATCAGCAGGATGCTGCTCCAAATAAATCTTAGCTACTAGACAGCTATTTAAAAATGATCCAGAAGGGTCTGTTTCTAATGGAACTTTTTAAGCCAAGTTTCTCCTTTTTTCACATAAACGGACAAGTTTGATGCAGCAGATCTCTTAACTGTAGTTTGTGGTTGTGTTTCAGTGTGTGCTGGGCATCACCGGTGTCTTACTAGAGGTCCAAGAATATTGGCTTACCACTCTGTGCATTTGTTTTTCTTTGTCATGTGGTGTTGTTTGGTTTCTATAGTGGACTTTTGTGTACTGGCTTCTATACAGAAATGTGCAAATTTTGCTCATTTTTCTTCAGATATACATATTGCTATGGTACTTCTGTGTGTTTGACATTATTCCCATCATATATGATGTAGTGGGGAATGCCAAAAATGACTTCTTGTGTTAGCAAAATTATACCACTGTGTAATTATTACTCTTATGATTCCTGTTACCAGTGACAGGGTTTATTTATAGTTTTACCTTCCATTCATGTATTGAAAATTTGACTTAGGTCTAAGTTCTTTGGTGCCTTGTCCCCTAAAGCTGTAGAGTCTTCAGTTCAGATGAGATTGGATTTTGGTTTTGTGACTGCAGTGGCTTCAGTTTGATTCTCTAAAATCTGAAATTAATGATACAGTCATAGGTATGGTGCAGGAAAAAGAACAATTCAAGTTCCCTGTCCTGGTTCCCTGATTCTGGACTTTGTGAGACTTCAGAGAAATGACAAACCTTCTGGCCTCATTCCTGTTAGAAATTTGACTGTTGTTTATCCCTGTTGGTCTGTGTCTTCCATTGGGATATATCACATCATCAACATGTGCAGAATAATGCTTTCATAAACAGTACTGGGATGCATGTCACCATGGTTATTATCTCCTTGTTCCTGGAGAGGTAGATCTCACTTGGGTACTACAGGATGCCCATGTAAACATAAAATGGGTTAAATGTCTCAGAACATGCCTCATGCGCTACTGTGCAGATGTGCCTCTTTCTGAAGAATATTGGCTTATGGAGCAGCAGCTGTTTATACAGATGCTATTCTGAAGGAATCTCCTGCTGGTACATAGTGTGTACAAATAGTTTTAGATGCTCTTTAATCTGTCTCTGTGATAGCCAAACTCTTAAGTAACGGAAGTGTCTCATTTCCCCTGTGTAGCATTTTCCTGTGGAGACTCGATAACAGAGAGACTGGAAACAGGTCTCGGGCAAGTGGCAATGCCTAAATTTTATCATGACTACTTTGTCAAACAATGTTCTTGAGAATATTCCTGGAAAGGATTCAGAACAAAAAGTGCTCATCAGTGACACTAAATATATATAATGAATAGCTGTCCCTTCTTTATGTGTTGTGGTGATACAAAAGTTCTGCGGTATTCTTTCCCATACATCCTGGACTATCTTGATTGGCTAGCTGGGTGTAGAGCTAACCAGTATGCCACTTCCAGGGGTCCTGGAAATCATTTGTTATGGTTCATGACATAAATCTTAATGAATTGGATTTGCTGCTACCAGGTTGTGATGCTTGGTGTAAATGTAGGCTATGCTAAATGCAAGCAAACTTTAAACCCTTGGTGTGGAAAAATACTTATTTCTGCTACTGGATGTAAATAGTTCTGGCTGTTCAGACTCTCACTATTGGGAGCAACTTTACTAATGTGCAAGATGCATGTTAATCATTCATTTGCTGTGTGGTATACTCGTAGAAGATAATATCTGACAAAAGGGCTTTTGCCTGGAAATCACCTCAGGTTATAAAATTAGTTCTTGTTCTCTAGCAGCCTGTGAACTAGTGATGTTTGCAGCTGTTAGGTTTGCCTTTCAGTACAGTTATGACTGAAGTTCTTTGGACATGGAACTTTACGACTCCTGTAGCTGCAATTTCAATGGGCTCGAATGTGGATTTGACCTACGCCTCACTTGTATAAACTGTCAGCCCATTTTTCACTCTCTTCACTGAGAGATTTGAGTGTAAGCATTTTTTTCCCCTCACACTCCAGCTGCTTCTTTACTCTCTTCTGCAGTCAAGCTATAATCCTGTGGTTTTGATATTGCAGGCTGTTGCCATGGAAATAATGGTGATTTCACAATTTCAGTGCTGTAAGCACTGCAGGAGGCAATGGAAAAGGTGGTTGGCAAGAGATACGGTGAGGACATGGGTTTTGGGAGGGGTTCTGCACCCTCTCTGTTATTGTGAGTTTTCAGTGTCTGTGTGTGTTTTGTTCTTCACCCCTGCTGATTTTCTTGAAGGTTGATGCTTATCAATTTCATGTATTCTTACATTTTTTGCAAAGGTTATTACAAAATGGTGCTAAATGCTCCTTTCCTTGTCCTCAGAATAAAAGCACAACGCTTTCTTTGCAGCTTACAGTAATTAATTTTTGGACAAAAGGGCAAAGGTTGAGATCTAAGCACATTCTGTATAAGTTGTGTCCTTAGCCTGAAGAAACCCCTTTCAGGAAAACATTTTTTGCATAAATAGTAAACAAGCTGAGACTATCATGACAGGCATATGCATTTAAAGCTGTGTGACTGCCAGTATTAAAATCTAATGTATTTGTTATTTAATTTTTAGTGTGCTCTGCATTCAAACAAGTTTCTTGCCGATGATCATTTTGTACAGCTTCTGTTCTTAGTATTATGTGATGATTTCACATCTGTACTGAAATATTTTCTTCAAATTAGACACATCTATAAAGGTAGAATGAAACTGACTGGAGAAATTCAATTTATTGTTTATAAAATGAACAGAATTGACATCTTAATGAGTTGAAGGCAACCGGTATTCAGAAGAATGAGAAATTTTGACACTATATGCTTGAAAGCATCAAACGACAGCCTTTTTTCCTGAGCTATTTACAGCAGTGTTCCACTGATTAGTGTAGACAGGGAAAACTTATTATCTGTAACTTTTAAATTAAGATCTTAGAATTAATTTTCAGTCCTCAGTAGGATGTAATAGGTAATGATAGTGACACTAAACTTTAAGATTTTTTTTTTTAATTAAAGATGGAGAAAAACCTGTTCAGCCTATCCAATGCATTAAAATGACCTAGGAATTGCTTTAAAAATATTTTGATCTTTTTCTGTGTGGTATTCCATAAATGGAATAAGAAGATCAGGAAGAAATAAGGAATGCTTAACGTGGCTCTAGCTTTGTTTAACAGAGTTATTAGAAAGCCAAGTTCATAAAGATAGATTCAGTCCCTTGTTGCTTTACTTATGTGAATGAAAATAGTCTACATGTGTGCCAGGACTTGTATGAGTTTCACAAAAGCTCTGCAAGAAACTTCTGCATAAATTAAAATGAGAAAATGAGCCAAAACTGTTTGCAGGCCCTGGCCTGAAAAGATGCTAAGTATTTCATGCTTTCAAATCTAATTGAGAATGTGGGCATATATAGTAACTGAGTATTGTATAAATAAGGCCTTTAAAATAAATCGGAAGAGGCAATACTTTATTTCTGACTTGAATTCTTAGTAAACACTGATTTTTGTCATGTAAGGTTTTTTTGCCAAGTAAGTTTTTAAATGTTGCATAAAGGCATATTTCTGCAGAATTATACTGGATTATATATGCTTTCTGCTTGGCCTGAATTTGCTGCATAACTGAAATATTTGTATTTTTTTGTGTAAGAGATTGGTTATAGAATTTTGTCCGCACTGGTAGAATACAGGAGCATTTACCTTCTGTCATAAGAAAAAAAAGACTGCCTGTAAGAAAGTCAGTGAAAGAATGAATATACTTGTCAAGGGTCAAGGCTAGGCTGACCACCAATCCAAGGACAGACGCTCCCTATTACCTACTCTTCTCCACCATGGGATAAGAGAGACAGAGACACTTGTGGATTGGAAAATAAAACTAATACTACTTTAATAATCATAATAATAATGATATGTGAAACATATACAAATATATATAAATATGTACAAAACCCTTTACAGAATCCAAACCCCCCTGATGGTAACTACATCACCACTGATACTGCAGCAGAAGGCCTAAGCAGCAGATGGGAGCAAGGCTCAGGGGCTTGATACTGGTAATGGATGCAGGAACTTATGAATCAGGATTGATGGCAGAACAGAGTTCTCAGATGCTAACCATTGGAGCGCAAGAGAAGAGAGAGCCAGAGCCAACACTATCAAGGGGGAACTGACCCCCAGTTTATATATCAAATATGACACATATGGAACGCAATACTTTGTTGATCAGTTCAGGGTCACCTGTCCTGTTTGCTCTTCCCTGGGGGTGCAGCCTTTACCCTGCACCCCGCAACATGAGACACAAGATTTAGCAGTGATTTGCTTTGTAAACCAATCCCTGGTAGTAAATCTAAACATTAGGCATTATCACTGCTAGAAGCTGGCAGGGTCTGCAAAAAACATGTTGTTAGTTTCCGAAAGTGCAGTTCCTCAGAGGAGCTTTAACAGAAAAGTAAAATCACCGAACAGAATTAGTTCTCTTCTAACCCAAACCAGGACAATATTGATAAGTATTTTTGACTCCTTCCTGGAAAAGTTCTTTAGAACTCTTGGTAAGGAGCTGTTTAGCTACAGGTAGTAGTGTCTGATTGAGGTTTTCCAGGTGTTTCAGTGCCTCATTGCCTCTGTTCCTGCTACAGGTGCATGTGACAGCATTGCAGTGATGAGTGGAATTTTAAAGAGGAAGTTTGAAGAAGTTGATGGCACTTCACCTTGTTCTTGTGTGTGGGAATCAGATGATGACGTTTCTAGCAGTGAAAGTGCTGACAGTGGAAGTAATGTCCATCCATCTACTTCTAATCATTTTACCCGTAAGTACTAAAGTATTGTGTAAGATATTCCTTCCTATACAAGCTAAGAAAGGTTCATCTTACTTGGAAGAAATAGTGTAAGCTATCTGCTTTTATTTTGTAGCATTTTTCTATTTTATTACATTCAGATGTTGACAGTGTGAAGAGTAGGTTTTTGGAAAAGGACTGTTTCCTCTGGTGTAGTGTCTGTCTAGGAAAATTCATATGTTTGAGTGAGTTCCACAGGAAACTGCACTTTTATACTGTGTAATTTACATCTAGATAGTGTGAAATGTTTTAAGTATATAAGACGATATCTTCCCTTTTGGCTGATGATTTGGATGAAGAGGGAAAATCAGCAGTAACAAAGCATGAAGGCCAGTGCTTCTGCTTGATCGTATCTGTTGAGTTGAGAGTAGCGTGCATGTTCTGTGACAAGATAGCTGATCCCTCTCTAATCATTCTTCCTGCCACCCAAGCCAGTGCAACCACACAACCCTCGGTTGTTTTCTTCCACAGAGGAAGAAATGTGTAATTCTCCCTGAGAATATATTAGATTTGTATTTGATAGCCCCATGAGACACTTGAAGAACAGAAACCCTTTTCTTCTTCCCACTCCATCAGCTGAATGTGAATAGTTAATTTACAGCATGTTTTGCTTTTGACTTCTCAGGTTGAGGTTACCAGTAAACAGATTTTAAATTTGTGGAATCTATGTAAACCCTCATTATCTGCAGTAAACCATGTGTGTAAATGAGTAGCAGCAAGTGCCCTGGGCTTTATCTGACAATTCATGTGTAGCAGCTAGAAGGGTGTCCCCAGTTATTGTCTGTCTAATAAAGCTAGAACTACTTGTTCTTGTTCCAGAACCGAGTTCACTGGTAAGCAGAGTGGTAGCAGTAAATATGTGTCCAGAAGCAGTTTGTATACTTTGAAACTTCAACTGCACTACTTTTGGTTCTATTCTGACAAATTTGTAGGGAGCTGTATTTTACTTCATCAATACACTAGCTCAAGTCTCTGCTAGCTCTGGGATCTGTTTGCCACTTTCCACTGCCAAATGTATGTGTACATTATATGTTCTGATTTGATACTTTCAGTTTTCAGTTTCAGAGAGTGCAGATGGCAGGCAGTCCTGAGTGGTTTTAAAAAGTTCAGGTTTTCTGTAGGATTCTTGCTCAGTTTAGAGTGCTAGTGGGAAGAACAAGGACTGGGATGATTTGAGAGACAGGGAGATGTGAAAGATCCCACTCCCTCCCTGTCCAGAACTCATTACCCTGCCTTGATTGTGTTAGAGACTTTTACTGTTGGGTCTTGGAACTTGAACTCTCCAAATTTAGCAATGGGATTTTCAGCTTGGAATTTCTTCCATTTGGCAGTGTGCCAGTGCCTTTGTGTACTGAGTAGGCTTCAGAGCATCATACAGGTAACAATTATTTTGCTTAGTTGTAATTTGTTTTCCATTTTTTGGGGGGAGGGGGTGTTGTGTGGTTTGTTTCCCCCCTCCCCCCCCACTTTTTCATTCTTGACAAAATGACAGCCTATTTGCTCACATTTCTGTAGGCAGTGACAGTACTTTTCTAATAGAGTTACCTAGATAAATACTTTGAGAGTTTTTTGGGGAAAACAACCCCAAAACATCACTGGCTGCTTTGACAGCAGACTTTATAAATTACTGAAGAAACCAGTTCAAGTGTTTTGTAAGGAGAAATAGATTGCAGATAAGGAGCTTGGCCTTTCATAGTGGAATCTTCTACGGTTTTGCTGTGTCAAAATAAAGCCACTTTTACTTCTTTTTACAGTAGTGTTTATATGGGGTGGTGAAGAATCAAATGTGTAGCACAAAAAGGTGTAGTATTTCATGTGAATTAGCTGATGAACTTCCAGGTATTTTCCTGTTTGTTACCTCAAAGAAAATTTGGCAATTCCTATCTAGCAGTTTTATTTTCCCAATTTTACTAGACTCTGTTTTTTGGAAGTATACTTTTATATTTTTCTGGGGAGAATGGCCTTATTGGAGTGATTACTGCAACATATTACTACTTACACAATTCTAGATCCTCTAAAAAACCTTTAGTATTTTGTATCACAACTCATTTCTTTTCAGTCAGATTCTGGTAGTAGTAGTACTCAGATTCCAGTCCTCTGTTTTTGTTACTTTCTACTAGTCATCAGCTTCTGCAAAATCCAAATGGCAAATTTATTAACAGTCAAAAAAATCTAGATATAAAATGGAAATCAGTAAGAATATTTGCAAATAAAGATTATTTGTTTGAGAAAGTTGCAGAATTAGGTTGCATAAAGTTTGAATACAGGGTAAAATGAGAACATGCCTTGCTGTTACAGACAACTGTCTTCACTAGCGCATGTTATACTCACAGCAGCAGGCATTTAGAATATGTAAGACATGTTTGCTCTAGCCTCATCTGTGATTGGTGTGAAATTCTTTCCTCCTCAGCCCACTTTATGCAGTAATGTTTTCATTCTGTACACATGTTCCTTGAAATCTGTGTGCCCAAAGCCAGTCTGCTGTTCAGAAGAATCTAAAAAGATTCATATAAATTATTCTGGTTCATCTTTATCAATACATTTGCAGATTCATTGCTACTCCAAGAGACTGCTGAGACACACAATAGCAATCTAAAGAATCCTCTATTATGCCATGAGCTGCAGAAATCCCTGTCAGTACACACTAATTCTTTGTGATGGTGAAATGTAATATTATAACTATTTTAGAAGCTGCATGTAGATTAATACAATTGTTCTAATAATTAATACCGAACATTTTACATTAATCTTTATTTCTTTTCCTTTGGTAAGATGTTTTATTCAAAAATCAATATTGGGCATATCCAAATAAGTAAATGATTACAGTAGCATTATATTGCTTTTTATTTCCTCTGTTGCACCCATGGAAATGAATCACAGAATCACAGAACTTTAGGGGTTGGAAGGGACCTCAAAAGACCATCTAGTCAAACCCCGCTGCCAGAGCAGGATTCCCTAGAGTAGAAAACACAGAAATGTATCCACGTGAGTTTTGAATATCTCCAGAGAAGGAGACTCCACAACCTCTCTGGGCAGTCTGTTCCAGTGCTCCATCACCCTCCGTGGGAAAAAATTTCTTCATGTATTCACACGGAACCTCCTATGCTTTATTGCCCCTTGTCTTGTCACTGGGCTTCACTGAGATGACCTGACCCCATCCCTCTGACACCCACCCTTCACATATTTACAAGCATAGATGAGGTCACCCCTTAGCCTCTTCTTCTCTAAGCTAAAGAGACCCAGCTCCCTCAGCCTTTCCTCATAAGGAAGATATTCCAGCCCCTTCATCATCTCTGTGGCTTTGTGCTGGACTCATTCAAGCAGTTTCCTATCCTTCTTCAACTGAGGGGCCCAGAACTGGACACAATATTCCAGATCTGGCCTCACAAGGGTAAAGGGGGAGAATAACCTCCCTTGACATGCTAACCACCCCCCTTCTAATACACCTTAGAACACCATTGGCCCTCTTGGCCACGAGAGCACACTGCTGGCTCATGGTCATTTTTCCACCCACCAGGACCCCTAGGTCCCTTTCCCCTTCACTGCTCTCCAGCAGGTGAGTCCCCAACCTATACTGATCCTTGGGGTTGGTCTCTCCCAGGTGCAAGACTCTAAATGAGGAGATGGTCTAGTGGTTAGGATTTGGCGCTGTCACCACTGGGACCTTGGTTCAGTTCCCAGTGAGGGAAGCTTTGTTGTGACCTAGTCTTAGAGAATCCTGCTGTGGCAGGGGTGTTGGACTAGATGATCTTTCGAGGTCTCTTCCAACTCCTAACATACTGTGATACACTTGGACTTGTTGAATTTCATTCAATTTCTCCTCGCCCAACTCTCCAGCCTGTCTAAGTCATGCTGAATGGCAGCATAACCCTCCAGTGTGCCTGCCACTACACCCAGTTTAGTGTTGTCATCAAACTTGTTGACAGCGCTCTCTGTTTCCTCATCCAGGTCGTTAATGAATATATTGAAAAGTACTGATCCCAGTACCGGCCCCTGAGGGACTCCACTAGACACAGGCCTCCAACTAGACTCCATCCCATTGACCACGACTCTCTGACTTCTGTCCTTCAACCAGTTCACAATCCACCTCACTACCCAATCATCCAGACCAAAATGAATATACCTTTTTCAGTATATGAAGGCATAGGTCTGTGTGCATGTGTACATGTGCATTCATGTGTATGCGTGTGCATATACCTTATAGCTTGAAAGAAGGTAACTATATATGTGTATATATGTAATTTGAAAAAGCATGTATATGTGTTTGTGTACATATATATGTACAAGTGCAGTGAATGTGGTAATGGCATACAGAAATGTCGAGTGGTATTTTAAATGTGAAGTCTGTGATAGAATGCCTCAGAACTGAAGAATGAGAAGCTCCAGGGTTTTACACATATTGTTGACTAGGGCCCCAATCATGGTAACTGAAGGAATACCTCTCTATCTCCCCCTAAAGTTTAGGGACTTGTGTGAACCAGACACTTCTTTTCTAGTGAGAAGCCTGCACGATATATGCAGGAAACAACTTAACTCATGCTGTTCTTGTTTGTCATTTTACTGGGATCAGGATTTCACTTTGTTTTAAATTGGAACTTTTTTCTGAACTCATAGTTTAGGGAAAGTTGACAGGTGAATTTGTGCTGACTTTAACTCAGCTGCAACTGCAAAGTTTCTCCAATTTGTGTCAGTTAACCTTCTGTGGGTTGCTGAAGCATGTTACAGACCATTTATGCTCACCCTTGCCATTAAATACAATTTTTAAGCAGGGTGAGAGGAGATCAGTGAAGTTGTTTTAACTGGTCTGAAAACTGGTAGGTGCAATCCTGATAAAACAGAGTTTTATATTTAAGATAATTTTAGGAAATCATAGGGAACACCAGTATCTGTTTGCTCTATATTCAAAATGTTTGTACCTGGTTATTTAAAAGAATAAATTAAAGATACAAAGTAAAAATATGTCTTAAGGAAACTAGCTGAAAAACTCCCTTAAATTTCTCCATAAAACTCAATTCAAGGCTTCTGACATAATTTTTTGGTTTTTAAGATCTGAATAATTCCATATTCACATTGCTGCTTTTCATATTATTCATGATTAAGCTACTCAGTTTGGTCTCCTGCAGTGAGGCCAGCCCAACAATATTCCTGTGCAGGATGGTCTCTGCTTAAAAAGGTTACAGTAAGCTGGTAATGTCAGTAATTGAAGTGTCAAGAAGTTCCTGTAAGAGGCAGGAAGAACTCTGGTGTGTAGAGTTGGTCTCACAATTCAATAATGTTTGGCATGGAGTTGGACCACCTTGGGTTGGGGCAGAGGCCTGCAGATTAGAAGTCTTTTTCTGAACAGCACATGTAAGGGACAAAAACTAGTAGCAATATAGATTTTTAAAGTTATTTGTCTGATTTTTAAGTTGCCAAAAATGGGATCTTGGGAATGCTAACCAAAAGTCCCTCCAGGGTATCTCAGATGTGAGCTTAGAAATTCAGTCCCCTTAGGCAGAAGTTTCTACTGAATGTGCTGAGAAGAGTCTGGTTTGCTGTTAATGTAGCCAGTGTGTAGAGAATGAATAATAAACAGATTTACTTTGCAAACTCTGATTGGATTATTAAAAATAATAATCATATAAGTCATTATAGAATTCTTTGTTAGATTTGGGGATCTCCTTCACTCCCTAGTTAAATTCACTGAAGCACTTCCAGCATGAAAACCTGAGCCAGCAGACATTTTCCATTATCCTGTTATGTCATGACTGACTTCAGTTTTTACAGTTTCTATGACAACCATGATTTTTGATTGGCAAAGATTAAAGTGCTAAAAGATTTCTTTTTTTTTGACTGTACAGTAATTTTCCATCAAAGGAGTAGAGTGAAAACATCAACATGCTTTTTGCTGAGTATTGTAATTGAATTGCTGCCTAAATGGGGATACCTGTTAGTGGCAGACTCCACATACACTTAATTTTTTAGGTAGAAAAAATGTGAAAATAGCCCTATAACATTG
This sequence comes from Galbula dea, assembly GCA_013399015.1. NCBI lineage: Eukaryota > Metazoa > Chordata > Aves > Piciformes > Galbulidae > Galbula > Galbula dea. Next base: position 34,004 of record VWZX01003072.1, read on the forward strand.
CCAAATAGTCTGGAAAATTAATGGCAATTTATACTTAAAAAATAAGGCACTTTTCAAATCATGTAGATATTTATATTCCCATGTTAACCCTTAAAGAATTGTATTTATTGAGCTGTAGCTCAAAGCAACACGCTGTGTTGTTTTCTGAGATTCTTGATTTTTGCAACTCATCAGCAAAAATGGTACTTGGGAACTAATGACGGAATTTCATTAGGTGGCAGTCAAAAAAAGGAGAGAGATGAAAAAGAACATGACTTACCAGATTGTAAGAGAGGGGGGTCAGAATGCACAGGTGAACAATTAGTGGCTACTGGGGAAATACAGTGTGGAGCTAATAAAGATTTGATTGGGGTGGGAAAATGGCTTGTTAACTATATCATGTAGAGAGGAGGAGGTTTCCTGATATGAGGAGCTTGAAGGCAACAGGGTGTTTTTCAGTAAGAGCAAGAAAATAGTGGCAGCAGATTTTACTTGGTAAATATGTCAGTTTGCAGAAAGGGCTACAGATTGGCTGGCTCATAACTGGGAAAAGAGGGAGGGCAAATTAACAGAATGAGAATGAGCCAGGTTATCAAGATCAAAGGAATTTAATGCTCCAGCAGTTTGCAAATTCTTAGTCAGTGAAAATGACTCATCCTCTTTTCACTGCATTGATGTATGTGGAACATGTTTTAAAAACACAATAGAAAATTTCTGGGAAATGCTGATTGGGATTCTATTGCACTTCTGGACCTGTTCTGCATTTAGCCGTTGAGAGAAACACACCTTGCAGTAAGACCATGTGTATAAATCCTGGTTCCCTGGGTCTGGAACCGTCTTTTGCAGGCAGCTCTCTAGTTCAGAATGACACTAAAATGATGTATGAAATTATATTTGCTGATCAGTTCTTGTCTGTGAGATTTGCTAAAAATTAAACATGATGGTTAGATTTTGTCCTTGATTGGTGATGCAAAATAAAAATTAGATTCACATGAGCCACTGGGTAGGATTTTCTCCTTGCTGAATGTTGCTCTGCTGTTCTTTGCTCACACAAGCAATTGGTTTAGCGGTAGGCATGACTCAGGGGAGTTAGCACCAGTAGGAGAGTGACATAGAGGCACAGTTTCTACTGGTAGTGAGTAGTCTTTTAGAGGTTCCTTCCATCCAGTGGCTAGTTCCTGTTCAAAGGTTTTTTCCCATAACAGTTGGTACAGCTTGCAAATCTGTTGTTCCTGTGACCATGATGTGAGAAATAATAAGTCTCTAGCAGTGAGGTGGGAACAGCCTTCTGTGTGGGTTTTGGTTGTTTTGGTTGGTTGCTTTGTTATTAATAGACTAGCAGTTGTGCTTGCAAAGCAGAATTAGCAAGCAGATGAACATAGTTTCACCTTTTTTTGGTGCTTCATGGTGAAACTCGTAATGCTTTCAAGAAAGATGCAACTGTCTTCTTACCTGTGTTTTCACTGTCATCACTCTACAGTGATCGAGAGTTTTATATTCTGATTTTTATTGTCATTTCTGTTGTCCTAGGGCTTTTTTTTGCCCTATTGGGCCTAAATTTGGACCTGCTTAAGATGAACACCTGTATCTGCATACAGAAAATACAAACAGACTTCCTCAGATAATTTGCAGTCTTAATAGACAGAAAGTATATAGAGTAAATGTAAAACTGTGAGGAGGAATGGATCCATGGAAATTACTAATTTGTGAGCAAAAATTTAAAGACTTCTGACTAAAACATTAGGGAAAAAGAAAAGTATTTTGCCTGCTGGAGCCTGTATTGGGTTCATGCTTTCTTCTTCCTCGGTAGACCACTCTCACCTGCCACATGTACTATAGTCTTGCTGTTTACCGAGATATCCTGCTGCTCATGGCACTCCGCATGTTTACACCTAGCATGAAGTGTATGGAAGATCCCGATCCTTAAAGGTTTGTAAGAAACAGAGTATCAACCCCCTGTCACCATAGTGAGATTTTCAGCAGCTCCAGTTAGGAGCTTATAAACAAACTATTATTTCTTTGGAATTTGCCAATTCAGTGGAGTAAAAATTGTTAGCACAGGTTGTTTGTTTGTTTGTTTGTTTTAACTAAAGCTCTGATGGAAACCAGACAGCTTTCTCAAACTTTTCTCTATTCCGTGGCAGCTTGTCTGTTTAGCTTCACAGCAATCTTGCTGTGTTCATCTACCAGTGGTTTTGAGCTCAAAGTTCAAAGCAAGTGATAGGACATGAATCTTTATTGATACTACTCAACACTATTGATTGTCATTCTGCTGTTCACTAAATATGTGGGGCTTTTTTCTGTTTTGATTGTGTATGTGAATACTGATGCTACTCTATAGGAATGTATTTGTAGCAGTATCACAGAATCACACAGAATCACAGAATCATTACAGT
>VWZX01003076.1:0-11394 GCA_013399015.1 Galbula dea
AGGGTCCTTTCCAACTGTAATGATTCTGTGATTCTTTTGATTCAGTTTGTGAGAAGAATGGTAATGACTTTCTGGTAAAAGAAAAATTTAAATGGAGCATAACATTCCCAGTGTAGAAGTGGATGTAGATACTGTAGTACCTGCATCCTGAAATTGTAACTATATTTCTCAGCCATGTTAATCAGAAATTCTTTATGCCAACTATTGCCGAATTTCCTTGCTTACTATTGTTTAATTCATTTTTTTCATGTTAGTGCTTTATTTTCTGTCTATCAGGTGGCGTGCTTCCAGATGGAATCTTTCTTTTGTTTTCTATCATGTTTTGGATGTTTTCAGAATCAGAGTGGTTTGAATAAGAAGGGACCTCTAAAGATCATCTAGTCCAGCCTCCTTGCCATAGGCAGGGTCTGCTTTCACTCGGTCAGGTTGCTGGAAGCCCAGTCCAACTAGATTTTGGACATGTCCAATGATGGGGCATCCATAACTTCATTGTTCAGAGCAGCATGCTCTTGATTTTAATTTCCAAATTCTAAGTACTCCTGTGTTGGATGTTACACTGTCTGAGGAAGCTGTTCCTGGCTAGAATGCAACTTGACTTAATTATGTGGCATGTATCTATGTTTATTTGCATGTTCTGTACTTACTGCCCTGTCCCATAAAAATTAGTCTTATCGTTCAGACTTAATTTTTAAACTTATGTAAATGCAGAATAGTTTTCATTTATAAGGTTTTAAAATAAAAATAGATTTAAAAAAAATATTATTGTTGTTCCTGCTTTGTGTTTCTGTCTTTAATGGGTTTTACTGTATATGAATCATCCCGTTCAGCATAACTGAGTAACCTCTTGGTTTTGTTTTCTTTTTTTGGTATTCAGTTGTTTGCCATACCAGATCCACTGGGTACAGCAGACTTGTTCTCTTGTTAATTTGAATCCTCAGTGTGTGTCTGTGAAGTCAAGAGGAGCTTTGCTCTGTGCATTTGCAAGAGATGGACTTCTGCTTGCAGTAGCTGTTAATCAAACTGATCCAAAGGTATAAATGATGAACAGAATGTCATTTAGGCTCATAGTTCAGTTTCAGTGAAGTGGTAACAAGGATCTAATAACACATTTTTAGGAGTGATTTTTTCAGCATTCTGACTGATATGTGATATGTATAATCACACTAATAACCAAAGCAAAAAAATTCTGCCACAACTTTTAATTTTTTGGGTGAGGTTGTTCAGTTAAGCATTCCACATAAGCTCCTTTGTAATTTCTAATCTCCAAGAAATACAACAATAAAGAAATTAATTACAGTTAACTGCATTGTATCTGCAAAGATTCTGGATGATTCTGAACCAGGCCTCAGCCTAACATATATTGAAGCCAAATCTTAATGCAGATTTTAGTGCTACTGATGAACAGGGAATATGGACCAGCTCATTTAATGTACAAGGATGGAGTCATGCAGTCATTTAAAGCTCTAGTTATTCACCAGCAAGACTGGAGGAGTTATCTTAAATTATTTTAAGGTGTTTAGAAAGCATTATGTTAAAAAGAATATTGAATTATATATTGAATATGTTATGTTTTTTAATTATTTTTTCAAATGTGGAAATAGATATAGAAATTAATAAATACGCTTAACAGTAATAAATGTTGAATTGCAGTGTTACTTTCACATATAATAGTGTTTCTAGTACATGAAATGTAATGCATAACTTGCTCATAGAACTTGTTTTTTACAGTAATGACATTTTGTTACAAACGTGTTTTCTTTATTTTGCCTTTTTCTTTCTAGGCAACTCAAATTTTGTTTTTAAACACAATGAATTTGGTAACTGTTTCAAGTAGTCTTAAAGGTTGTAGTAGCAAGAATAGCATGGTCCCATCCAAGTTTATCAGGTCAGTAACTGATCTTGGTTTTGCTGCTGTTGTGTATTTTTCAATTTTGTGTTGAGGAGAGTGGGTGTTTGGTTTTGAAGGTGGTTGTTTTTTTTTTAATCATCCTAATCTTTCAATACATAAATCTGACAAAAAATATATTTTTTCTTATCCAATTTAGATCTTACTGGATTGGTGATATGAGTTGGACTCTGGATAGCCTTTTTTTGGCTTGCATGTTAAAACGTGGATCTTTGATTTTATTGACGTGTATGGGTGAATTGCTGACCTTGGTAACTTCTGGCTGCTCTGTAGATTTTGGACCAGCAGAGTTTATTCCATTTCATCCACTAATAACATGCAGGTAAAAAGGTTTGAAAATGTTTGTATGGATTTGTCATATGATCATACCTGATTTTCTAGCATTGAAAAAAAATTTTACATAAATGTCATCTTTCAAATTCATTCTTTTGCTTTTCATGTGTCTTCTCAGTGTCTTTCTCACTCATAGCTCTTATAATAGGTTTATCATGATGAAAATTGGCATTGTGACAATATAGGTATATTGTAAGTATACAATAAGTATACATTAATTGATTTAAGTGTTTGAATTTAGTAGTAATTGAAATAGCATGAGTTTTATATTACAAGAAGAACTAAAACTTACAGATGTTCTAAAAGTGCAGTTTTATTTTGATCTAGTGGTATTTCTCTGCTCACTATTGTTTCATCCATAGAACTTGGTCGCATTTCCTTATCGTGTCTTCTAAATACCATATTTGCATGAACAAAAATTGGCAAGGTTTTAGAATGTTTTTTGGTGTACTCCAGATCTAAATTTTGAAATTACAGTGCAGAGTGCATGTGGGAATAAAAGGATCTTTGATGAACTTTTTAGCATAAATTGAAAGTTAGAAAAAGTAACAGTCTGAATAACTAGAAGAACAAGGTATTGTCTATACTGTAATATTTTTTAAGAAATACTGTTAATTCAGAGTGATTAAAGGTGGATAGTGCATAAATGAGACATCTCATGAAAACATTAAAAGCATTATGATACCTTCTTACAGTGGGTGAAAAATCAGAGACTAAAATATATTAAAATACCTTAGTTGGGGTTATTTATTGAATGTATTAAGCTACTTTGTTTTCACATAACCTATTAAGAAATTAAAAAAAACCCAAACCAGTAATTTTTCACATTATTTCGTAGTATTATGGGGCTAATATTAGACTACATGCACAACACAGCTTTCTGGAACTCACTTAAGGAGTGATTTAATTGTAAAAAAAGACTTTGTTTTAGACCTCTTTTATAAGAGAATACGTTTGTGTTGATATAAAATATTGCTGTTGAATATCTGAAATCAAGAGTCAGGTCTTGAGGGATTTTTTGTTTTTCACACGTGACTTTATTAGAAGCTACTTACAGATTTAATCTTCAAGCATGTGTTGTACACAATAAGAGCTAGATTTCTGTCTCTGTGATACAGAAATTTAAAATCAAATTGTGGAAAAGTACATATCTTCTTAATGAAAAGTAAGAGAATACTGAAAGCTAGCTTCACTTTAAATTTAAAAAGTTGCAACTGCAGCGAAAAATAATGGCATCTTGCAAGCATAAATAGTGTTCTCCAGAGGGTGAAAACTTAGACACTTCTTTAGAAATCTGAATGGACCTGTTGGACAGTAGTGTGAGTGGTATTAAATGTTCATAAGTTATTTCCTCTCTATTCTGTTCATGATATTACATATGGAAATTGCTTCTCGTTTTTTGCTGTATCTTTTAGACAACAGCCTGCTCTTTGTCAAGACTCTAGTCACTCTCTTGGTTCTTCAGCTTCTGAAAGTGACCTTATGAGGCAGCGATTCTCTGTTGCTTCACATTCAAGATTACCCTACCTCATTGTCTCTGATGGATACATGATAACAGTTCTTAGATTCCCTAAGAACCTTTCACCATCAGGATTTATGAGATCCCTTTTGCTTGATTCAACCCAACGTCTTGAAAATATCTGTCAGAATTTGCTGAAGTGCAAGGTAGGGCTCTGAATTAATTTGTAGACTTTAGGTAAAAAAACTTCATGTGTATAAAAATCCATAATTTTTAAACTGAATACCTCCATTTAGCTTACTGTGATATTTGTATAAATTCCTTTGAATTATAATGTTGTTCTGAGAATAGAGTTGATCTGGAAAACAAAGAATACACAGTTTTCTCTGAAATTTTATTACTGAAATGTCACGGAGACATCAAAGGTCAGTGTAGTAAAGGAGAGTCTTAACTGTCACTATATAGTCTTTCTGAAACTATCAAAGAAATTTGGATTTCTGTATGTGTACAGTTGATTTAGAGCATTGTCAGGTATTATGCTACTCGGACCAATTCACCCTTTAGAGTGGTGCAGAAAGGATTCTGTAAAACCTCTCTCTTAGGTCGCTGCTGTGTTAGAGTGGTCGGCAGCAGTCCTACTGGTGCTGTGTGCACATGTCTACTAGGTCCTCAACTGAGATTGTAAACTAAATTGTTAATTTTTCTGTTGCTTCTAAGTTGAGCTAAGTCTTGGAGCAATGAAACCTCTGAAGAAAGGGGCAATTGTTCCCAACCATACAGTAGATAGAAGGTCCAAATTTTGTGTTGCTGATGGAATACAACTTCTCTTCCAATACAGTTTGTATTTTGGATATTTGGAGAAGTGAGTTATGATGGTATTCATGCATAAACTAGAGGAGTGGGCAAGGATTTGAGGATTTAAACAGGTATGTTACTAGTAACAGAAAGGAAGAAAGGCGTGCATACTAGCAAACTGGATCGTTTTGAGGATCAAGAAAGATTCTTTCAACATTAAACAAAGTAGAGTGGTCTTGGACTGAGAAAAAATTGTGCATTCCTGAAGCATGATCAGATGATAGTTTGTTTCTGTGCAGTGTATGCCTGCTGATCTGTTCTTCCTTTCTGTCTGGGACTTTTAAGTCCCAGCTTTTAAACTGAAGCTTTTTACAGAAAGGAACAATTTCCTTGTTTTGTTTAAAAAGTGTCTGGCTTGTTCTTGCTAGAGACAGATAATACATTTATTGTATTTGTTATTTCTTTCAGTCTAAAGGAAGACCTCTGTGTTTACGATCACTGTTGTCTTTAAAAGCTAGTCTTCTAAAACACACACACAACCAAAGATCCATCTTTTCCACCATTCCAAAGTTCTTGGAAGAGGACATGACAGAAATGAGTGAGAAAACCGTGGATTTTCTGGTACTTAATAGCGTTTTTCCATTATACAAATTATTTAGTTTTAAGGTCTAAATGTAAAGAATCAGTTTTTCAAAGAATAGAGGCATACCTGCTCTTACTTGGTATGTTTAACTCAATATTGGTTAAATTCTCATTTTCTCTACGGATGTGAGGAATATGGTGGTTCTTCCCAAGTGATACTTGATTTTATTTTCAAACATTTCTGTGAGCAGTGCATTACCTTTTTGAAAAATACATCCTAATATGCATATATTTCACTTTATTGTAGTTTAATACTTTAGCTTCACTTTATAATAAAATGTAATCTTACAATACTGAATGTAGTGCAGCTGTAAAATACCTTAATAAGTACACTGTTATTGTCCTTAGTAAATAAGATATTTATCCTCAATTCTAGAGGATTCTTCGATCAATTCCGAAACTTGTACATGTCTTTAAGAAGAATGGCCCTATTATTAAAGTTACTGGGCAGCTTTTCCCAACTCTTTTCATGCTTTTGAATTTTGTTTCACTCTTTGAAGTTTTTGAGCTTTTGTTGAATGGCTTTTATATCTCATGAGTATCTGGGAAAAGCTCTTCCTTATGCTCTGTTCTTAATAAAGAACATTATTTCACTTCCTTGTGTAAAATGTAGTGCTGTGTTTACACTGTAATATTTTTGGGGGGGGGTTAAGTAATTTTTTTCTCCACAGCTATTCCAAATAGCCACGTTTAGTTTAAGGTCTAGGTTAAACTGGTGTGAATTAAACTTATTAGCAATTAAGCAAGTTAATGAAGCATAAAGATTTCATGTGTAACACTGTGACTAAATGCAAACTATGTGCTCTCAATTGATTCAAACTGTTCATGGTTGTGGGTTTGTTGGTTTTTTTGCCTGATTTAGAATTATGAAGAAGAATTGGATGATGAAAAGCATTTCTGCAATAACCAGACCAGCTTCTGTGGCCAAAGAATCCATTCATTTGTTGGTAAAGCTGATCAAGGCCATTTAGAATTTTCATCGATGTTTGATACTATCCATGCAAAAGACAATAGTGAAGAGGAGGATAAATTATCAGTGGAACTGTACTGCATTCAGAAAAACCTCCTTGCTGCATGGCAGATAGGGATTTCAAAAAACATGGAGGAGAAAGATGCGTTTCTGAATTACACAGTAAACTACATTATCCAGTTTTTCAATGTTCTTCAGTTTGTGAAATGCCCTTTGCTAAGCCCGGATGCATCGTTACACAAGTCTGAGAAGAATACTGATTGGATGCATTGCATGCTCAAGTATTTTCAGCAGTGTTTAACTGTGTTGTACTGGCATTCAAGAGCCAGTCTGACAGGGCACGTGACAAAGCTGACATTACAAACTTTAAAACTGATGTTTATAGAACAACAAGATCAGTTGTTCTCAGAAAACCTCTTGGCGTGCTTCTGTCTTTTGAAAATGGTTTCTCACACTCTAAGCTGTGTGTGTACACTACAGTATGAGAATTCTTTGGCATCTCACAGTAATAGTGCTGTGGAACTTGACTCCCTCACTTTGCCTGTTTTTCTAGTTCTTGATGGGAGTACTACTCAGCAATTCAGCTCACTGAAATCTCTACTTAGAGAGACTCCTCGAGCACTAAACCATAATGCAAAATCAGAAAAAAGGTAAGAATGATCTTTGCATGTGGAAGAAGAAAAATACAGGGCAAACGGTAGTAGTCAGGATGTGTTTATGAAAAGCAGGTCCTGTTTGACTAACCTCATCTCCTTCTATGACAAGATGACCCACTTAGTGGGTGCGGGAAAGGCTGTGGATGATATCTACCTGGACTTCAGTAAAGCCACTGACATGGTTTCCCACAGCAGTCTTCTGTAGAAACACGCTGCTCACAGCTTGGATGGTTGTATGTTTTGCTGGGTAAAAAACTGGCTGCATGACTGACCCCAGAGAGTGTTGGTGAATGGAGTTAAATCCAGGTGCCAGCCAGTCACAAACGGTGTTCCCTAGGCCTCAGTACTGGGGTATATTCTCTTTAGTATTTTTAATCAATGATCTGGACTAGCGGGTTGAATGCACCCTCAATAAGTTCACAGATGACACCAAGTTGGGTGGGAGTGTTGCCCTGTTTTGAGGGTAGGGGAGCTATCCAAAGGGATCTGATCAGGCTGGATTGATGGGCTGAAGCCAGTGGTGTTAGGTTCAACAATGCCAAGTACTAGGTGTCCTGTGCTTGGATCAGGGTAACCCTTCGGTAACAGTACTGGCTGGGGGATGAAGGAATGGAGAGTAACCCTGCAGAGAAGGACTTGGAGGTGTTGGTGGATGAAACACTGCAGCCAGCCATGAATGTGAGCCAGCAATGTACACTTGCAGCCCAGAAGGCCAGTTGTATCTTTCACTGTATCAAAGGAAGCATGGCCAGCAGGTCAAGGGAGGTGATTCTTCCCCTCTGCACCACTCTGGTGAGACCTCATCTGGAGTAGTGTGTTCAACTAATGGGCACCCAGCGTAAGAGGGATATTGACCTGCGTAAGCAGCTACAGAGGATACAGAGGAAGGCCACAAAGATTATCAGAGTGCTGGAGCGCTACTCCTATGAGGTCAGACTGAGAGACTTTGGACAGCCTGGAGAAGAGAAGGCTCCAGGAAGACCTTACAGCTGCCTTCCAGTACCTAAAGGGGGCCTACAAGAAAGACGGGGTGGGGCCCTTAGGGAGTGTAGTGATGAGGAGTAACGGTTTTGTATTGAAAGAACATGGATTTAGATGAGATACAAGAATAAATAATTTTCTGTTAGGGTGGTGAGGCACTGGCACGGTTTGCCCAGAGAAGTTGTGGATCCTTCATCCCTGGGGAGTGTTCAAGGACAGGTTGGATGGGGCTTTCAGCAAACTGGTCTAGTGGAAAGCGTCCCTGACCTTTGCAGGCAAATTGGAACTTGATCTTTAAGGTCACTTCCAACCCAAACCATTCTATGATTGTATTTAATTTAATACACACTAAAATGTATTTCTTCACTAGGCTTAAGATGTAATTCTGTGTTAATTGGAAATTTGATAGGCAAATGTCAGTTGTTTCCAAGATGATAATCCAGGTTGTTGATTAATTGTGCTCCATATACTGGGCACTGCATATGACTAACTATCTGTGTGTTAATAATGGAAAACCATAGAGCTGGAGGAGAAAATGCAATTGTGTTGGTGTTCTGTGGAGGCTTTTCCAAGTCCCTGACAGTGTATAATTTGCTATTTCTTTTGGCAAACTTATTACCTATCAGAGATGGTGCATCTAATAGTAGTGTGCTGAGCAGCAGGGACTTGCCAGCCATAAAAACATGCTCTGCAGTCTTTAGTTTCCTTATCTTTGCTTGTGTGTGAACGCTTTCATTGTCTTTTTCATCAGTCTTGTTCATAAAGACACTGTTACCTGTTTTGAGGGGTTCTATTTTCATTTCCCCATTATTTAGATAGTAAGAGATTAATCTGAGGTGTGTTTGAATACTTGAAGTAGATTGCTGTGTTTATGTAATTTTGGAAGTATCACTGTTTATTGGTCAAAAAACAATGGAGGAAGTGTTTTGGATTTTTCCCTTCATGGAGGTCAGGAAGGTAGTTCTTTACATAAAATGTAATTTATTCTCTAGATACATATGCAAAATACAAGAAAATAAGAAATTTATGTAAATAACTGTAATGTTTTATTATTTTTATAATACTAAACTTCATGAACCACAGGTTGGTTGTGCTGTGGCAATTATTGTATAAGAAAGTGATTTGGTATCAGATGGAGTTGAACAGAAAAGTGAACAAGAATACAGAAGAAGAATCTGTTGTCTCATCGCTTTTATGTCATATACAAGCAACCCTCCAGTCTTCTGGAGTGACCTTAGAACAACATTTGAAGATTAATTCTGTGTCTGGTAAGTACTATGGAAAGAAATACAAATCTAGGTAGTTGCGTGGTTAGCTGAATACTAGGAAAATTAGGTGAAACTTGGTGACAGTCAATGACTGACCACTAGATTTAAAAAAAAGTTGAGTGGGACTTCTGTCAAAATTCTGATGAGAACTGTCTTCAGTCATATCCCAGTACTCCTGTAGATTGTATTATATTCTTTAGAGCTTGTTGAGCTAAATAAAAAGCTATATTGTCTTTAGTTCACTTTGACCTAGAGAATCTGAATGCAGGATCTGAATTCTGATCTCATTGGTACTGTCTTATTTTCTGTGAAGCAGATGAGCATCAAAATATGTCTTTACTGAATTTTGATGTAGAAATCCTTTTCACTCCTTATGATCATTCTGGGCATGAGCATGTTGTGTACAGTGAATGTAGTCAGCCCAAACTAAGCTTCTAATCTAGGGTTAACTTAATGTAATTGTCATAATGTAGCATACTGCTTTTGCAAACAGTGTATGATTGTAGCCTGACCTCCTCACATTAATGTGCTATGCTCTATGGTCTTGTTTCCGCTCTGTATTTTTGATCTCTGTCCTTTAAATGATACTTCTAGCTTCTTTCTCTGCATCACTCCATACAAAACATTAGCTGCTTCATTTCTTGTTCACTCATCCTAAAAATACATGCAACTTCCCACCCTTCCTTTCCACATGTTCCTTGTGTTCTTAATCTAAGTTCAGTTTGCCAGGTAGATATGTACTGGTTTGGGGTTTACCTGGAGTAACTGCTGATGGGTGCTACAATGACAGTGGACCGGCTAGTACCTGAACTGGTTAGGTGCTGATAAGCAGGACAGAGTGGCAAATTTGTCCTTGTGTTTTCTTCTGTGGTGTCACTGTTTGTCTTTTTCCCCCCTGCTCCTTTGCCCAGGACCTGTGCTCTTTTAGAAGAGCACTTGTCAAAGTGCTTTCTGTCAAAGTAGTTAGGAATTGACCAACTAACTAAAAATTGGAATGGGAATAGAGGTGGGTAGGTGACATTTAGAGAGATAAATGTGTAACAATCCATGGACCTGTTGTTTGGAATTCCCTTTGTACTAAACCAGAATATTTATGGTCAACTTGCTAAATAATTTTACAACTACTTTTCCAGTGTAAAAGGATCTTCCATATCGTAGCAAATAGGAAGATATAAAATACTTTACCCCATTAATAAACTGTTGGAGATTTTGAGTACTGAAGTTTCTAAATACATTTGTAACTTTGTGTGATCTACAAAAATAACCTAATTAATAAAAACCTTTTAGGAGTGATTATAACCTGTATTGATTTTTTTCATTTAATAGTAATTTACCAATTGAAATTTTTTAAACAGAGTTCTTCGAAGTCACATTCTTTAGATGCTCAGAACTTAGATTTACCCCTCAGAACAAGAAATTTGCTGGCATCTCACATGTTTCACTTTTTATAAATCTGAAATGCTGAAGTAAACATATGTGTGCTTACCCATGTAAAACTAACTATGTAGAGCTTTTAATTTGTTACATATGTGGCTTTTTTAGGAGAGGAGAAGTTCCTTTTAGGCTCATACACGGAATCTGTGAATGTTTGGAAAAGATGTCTTTGCGAAATCAAGGCAAAAGGTAAAGGGTAAAATCTTTTTTGAGGGTGGAGGGGTAAGTTGTATAATCACTTTATGTAGTTATTTTTGACTCTGTTTAGCCTTCAACAAACTGGAACAAAAAAGTGCGTATTTGAAGTAAAGCCTATATGCTCTCTGAGAAAGTTCCATTTATTTCTATTTTAATATTGAGAGTTTTCTTGTGTTTAGGAAGTTCTTGGTACAAAAAAACTCGAGGTATCTCATTTCTGAACAAGAAGGAAACAGTCAAAAACAGATGAACAGAAATCAATTCCTTTAGTAGCTGTGAAATCAGAAGACTTAGTGTTTGGGGAGTAACAAAACACAATAAGTTGTGGCAGGAGTTTATATAGAGTTGATTTGGAATATATTCCAGAGTCTCTTCCCAGGCATCATTGGAAAAGTTTTTTGCTAGTATTATGGTGAGGAGTACCTCATTCAGAAAGAATTCAGCATATTGGAAGCCTGATAGATGTCTAAGTAATTACATTATAGTTTAGGCATCCCTTCTTTGAAGTCTAGACTGCCTTGAGCTCTTCTGTCTTAGTCTGTCTCTTAACAATTACACCCTGGAAGTAAAACTGTTGTGGATGAACGTTAATTCCGTTGTAACTTAAAGGCTGGAGAATCGTATTTACTAAAATAGCTGCTGCTGATTTCTGCTGCTTCTCAGAGTGTATGTTTATGTAGATATGTTTCTGGAGAGGGAGGAACTAGTACTTTCTAACCCACTGTGTCTGGTTTTGTGTTTATTGTTATTTT
>VWZX01003076.1:11409-48921 GCA_013399015.1 Galbula dea
TTTCTAACTGGATTTCTGGCCTTTTTCTCTTTTAATGCAGGAGGAAAAAGAGCACATTTTCTTCAGAGTAGATATTATCTTGCAGTATTATTTTGCCACCTGTACCAATATAACTTGCTTGAGGCTCAGGGACTCTGTGATCATCTGGTAGGAGAGATTCTAAGGCGATCACAGCTGTCAGTGAAACAGATGGAAAATTTTTCTGGTATGTTTATATTGCATACAAGTGTGATCAGCTATGATGATACTGTTTGAAAAACCTAGTGTCTTAATTTCTGTGCCATCACACAAATCTGACAGCATGTTTTTCATTTTATGCTGAACTGAAGTCTGTTTTCAGTGGCTTTAAAAATCTTTTTCTTTCAGCTGCACTTGTTGAACTATGTGTTGAGACAACTCTCATTGTATAGTAGTGGAAACGTGGCCTGTTAAATGTTCTTAGACTCAAATCTGCTCAAAGAAAGACTTTGGATAAGGATAATAAAGGGAAATGATGTGATTTAACTTTATATTGATTTAACTTTTTTTTTTATGGTACAGTGTGATAAAATAGTGGACTTTAGATCAGTCACCTGTCCTAAATTGACAGTAGGACTTCTTTTTGCGGACGCTTGTAACTTTTTTCCATTAAGTCAGAGTATGAAAACTAAATTTCCAAATTTAAACTTTTTTTTTTTTTTTGGCTCTCTGCTGATTTGCATTTAGATACTAGAGGACCATCTCTAGACATTAAAAACCTAGTATAAAAGTCCTTTAATATAAGGTGCAATCTTTGTAAAAGATTAAGCTCTGTAAGTCCTGAAAGCTTGTCAGGACATTAATGCCATAATTTGCATGTTTTAAAATGTTTTAAAAAATGTGATTAAAACAATTTTAGCGTTCAAATTTAGAATAATTTTCCTCATAATGTTTGAATTTGATATTTGGTTTATTTTAGATAGCAAGTATTTTCAGCATGAACTGTGGATGTTAACAGATGTTCATACTGAAACTGCTATGGCTGTGATTCGATCCATGGCACGATTCATGGCTGCTTATTTCACAAATCAGCTGCTCTATATCTTTCCTCCACATAATGTTGACATCTTGGATCCACTTCACATCAAACAAGGTATTTTCTCAGAAAGCAGTTTAATTTTCTGTGTTTAACTCTTACCATTTTTATCAATGCTGTCTGTTTTGCTTTCAACTTGGTGACTTATAGTTTCTGCACTGTTTACTGTAAAGATAAAATAACTTAGTTTTTCCAGAAATTTTTACTTTGTGTGTCAGTGTGTGGAATCAGTGTTTCTGCATCTCTTGATTATTGAAAATATTTTTGGAATTTGGAATTAGTAGTTCAATGTGTGCAATTGAATTATGTCATCCATAGAAGAGAATCAGAATCATTTAGGTTGGAAAGGACTTTAAAGATCATTTTGTCTGTTAACTTAACACTGCTAAGTCACCACTGAACCACGCCCCCAAGAGCCACCTCTACAAATTTTTCAAATACTTCAGGGTGGCGACTTGGTCACTTCCCTGAGCAGTCTATTCCATTGGTTCACTACCATTTCAGTGAAGAAATTTTTCCTAATGTGCAATCTAAACTTCCCCTGGCACACCTTCAGGCCATTTCCTCTTGTCCTATCACTTGTTACCTAGGAAAACAGGCAGACACCCACCTCACTCCAATATACTTTCAGGTACTTGTAGAGAATGAGGTCTCCCTTGAGTTTCCTTATCTCCAGACCATACCACTCCAGTTCCCTCAGCCATTCCTCATAAGACTTGTGCTCTAGACCCATCACCAGCTTCACTGCCTTCTTTGAACACAGACCAGCACCTCAGTGTCTTTCTTGTAGTGAATGGGCCCAAAACTGAACTCAGTATTTGAGGTGTGGTCTCACTAGTGCTGAGTATAGGGGGACAATCACTTAGCTAGTCCTGCTGGCCACACTATTCCTGATTCAAGCCTGGATTCTGTTGATCTTCTTGGCCACCTGGTCATACTGCTGGCTCACATTCAATTGGCTGTTAGTCAACACCCCCAGTTCCTTTTCTGCCAAGCAGCTTTCCATCCACTCTTCTCCAACACTGTAGCGTTTCATAGGGTTGTTGTGTCCCAAGTGCAGAACATAGTACTTGACATTGTTGAACCAACACCACTGGCTTCAGCCCATCAATCCAGCCTGACCAGATCCCTTTGGACAGCTCCCCTACCCTCAAACAGGGCAACACTCCCACCCAACTTGGTGTCATCTGTGAACTTATTGAGGGTGCATTCAACCCGCTAGTCCAGATCATTGATTAAAAATACTAAAGAGAATATACCCCAGTACTGAGGCCTAGGGAACACCGTTTGTGACTGGCTGGCACCTGGATTTAACTCCATTCACCAACACTCTCTGGGGTCAGTCATGCAGCCAGTTTTTTACCCAGCAAAACATAGAATCATAGAATGGCTGAGGTTGGAAGGGACCTTAAAGATCATCTAGTTCCAACCCCCCTGCCACAGCAGGTTTCCCTAGACCAGGTCGCACAGAAGCATGTCCAGACAGGTTTTGAATATCTCCAGAGAAGGAGACTCCACAACCTCTCTGGGCAGTCTGTTCCAGTGCTCTGGCACCCTTACTCTGAAAAAGTTTTTTCTTGTATTCACATGGAACCTCATATACCCAGGACTTCTGCTTCATTTCCTCCTATCTTCCAGCTCAGGGGGCTGGGTACCACAAGAACAACTTGTCTTGTTACTAAAGACTGAAGTGAAGACGTCATTACGTACCTGAGCCTGTTCTTCATCCTTGGTCACTGTGTTTCCTTCCATATCCAGTAAAGGGTGGAGTTTCTGAGTGATCCTTTTGTTGCTAGTGTACTTATAGCAACTGTTTTATTATTTTTTATAGCAGTAGCCAGATTAAGTTCTAATTGGGCTTTGGCCCTTCTAGTTTTCTCCATGAATAACCTTGTAATCCTCTAGAATTTCCTGCCCCTTCTTCCAGAGGTCAAAAACTCATGGGTTTTGTGTGTGTTTTTTTTGTGTGGTTGGGTTTTTTTCCCCTGAGTTTCAGCCAGAGCTTTCTCTTCAGCCAAGTCTGTTTCCTTCCCTGATGGCTTGTCTTAGGGCACATGGGGACAGCCTGCTTCTGTGCTATTAAGAGTTCTTCTAGAAGAATTTCCAGCCCTCCTGGGCTCGTTTGCCCTTCAGGACTGTCTCCCAGTATATTGATTTTGGTTTTCCTTTTTTTTTTTTTCCCTTCTGAAGCTTGGTTTGTTGTTTTTTGGTAGGGTTTTTTTTTTCCCTCCATGCTCTGAGGTTAGTGATCTAAAGCTGATTTTCAGGTAAAAGGATGCTGGGCTTTTTGTGGCCTACATTAAGCAATGTTAGAACTTCATGGTTCTTACACGACTTTAGCCTAGAAATGTGGCTCTGACATTGATCCTCCCAAAAGTGAGAGAAAAGCAGTGCTTAACAAGTAGTTGGAGTGAATCTGTGATATGACTGAAACTGAAAAGCCAGAGGAAAACATTTTTTGCTTATTAGATAGTCAAGTACTTGGAAGCCAGAATGCTTCAGACATCATATTATCAGAACAAGTGGGAATGTCAAGTTGGTTTATTGTTGAACCCAGCTAGTACTTGTTAGTTTAAGTCCTGCTTTTCAGCATTTTTCTGATAATTAGTATTTATCATATTGAGATTCTGTTTAAAGATTTCCCTTCTAAGGGAAGTTTGGTTTCAGAGTTAACTTTTTATAATTATTTTAAGTCCACAGGAATGAAGAATTACTTTGAAGTATTGTAAATATCCTACTAGTAAGTTTGTATTATAATGCCAGATATTTCTCTACAATATGAAGTTACTTTGTTTAGATTTTCTTCAGAGTATTTGAATAAATTGACTATTTTTAATCTTTCTGTACTACAGCATGCACTGCTCTATAGTCTTCATGGTCTTCTGGATATTTTAATTAGACAACTTCCCAGATAAAACCTACAAAATAAGACCATACTTGCTTTGGTCGAAGATCTGTATATGACGAAACAATCTTGGAAAAATAGCATTGCACAAGCTGGATTAGTATGAATATATCCCTAACTAACGTCATTGTCTCAAACAGTAAACTGAAACAATGAGAGAAGCAAGTAGCTCCTTAGACTTAATGTTGATCAAAATCTTCAGGAAAACCAGGAAGTAAAACCTTGGAAAACAAATCTAAACTGCAAGAAGCAAGGAGCTGATAAATTTATCTTCAGATTATCTTCGTACATACTCTTAAAATAGCGTATTATTCTTTCTCAGAAATGCATTCTAGGTTTCTGTCTTTGGCAATAATCAGTGAGTGCAAACAGCATGGGTACTCTAGGAAAACTCTGAGTTTCCATTTATTTCAGGAGTACCACCTGAAATAGCCTAAACTTTTATGTAGCTTGCTTGCAATTGTTCATTCCATCAGTGTGATTAAATCTTCAAAGTAAGGATAACCCAGAAGTTTTGCACTTGCTTGCATATCTGACCTCTACTCTGACCTCCTTAATATATCATAGCGTAAACTGCATATGCCTGCTGCAGAGAAACCCTGTATTGTGCCTTTAATAAAAAGCAATTGTACACTGTAATGAATCAAAATGCATTGTGAACATACAAATTCTGGATTATTCATCTGATAGCCTGTATATTTAATTGTACTTAAAAATGTGGTTTTTTGTGTTGCAGACTTACCTCCTCGTATTATTCCGCTGCAGCACTCTTTGGTTACCAGAGCTGTCAGAGTCCAGAACCTTTCATCTGTGTGGACAGCTCAATATGCCCTTGATTTATTCTTTATTGGGGGACTCATTCCAGAGGCTGTGTGGTTAACACGCAGACTTGGGGACTGGAAACAGTCAGTTTCAATTGGTGTAGTGTACCGGCTGTATTGTCAGAACTCTGAATTCTCAAGGTAAATTTGAGCTTGGAATTAGTATACTGTATTTTGATACTGATGTTGTTTGCATGAAGCTCATTGTAACAAGGCATACACTTTGCCTCAAAAACTCACATTCCCAGACTCCTAGTAGGTGTAGGATCTAACGTGTTAAGATCGGTTATTTTGTCTTACTCATTTAACAGAACTTCATTAGATTATCTCTGGGGTTTACTTTGTTATTAATCAGTAATTTCTTGTTATACTTTCAGACTGAAAAAGAGAGAGTGTTGTCTGCCAGTAAGCTTATCACCAACGCAGACTTTTCAAGAAAAGTTACAGTCTTTGTTAGGACAGCCAGCTAGTTCTGAAACTTCCGGATGTACTAAGCACAAGCAGTTTACAGGTACATACAATTATAAATAATTGTTTATTTTTCACGTTGTTTCACTGTATATTCTGTGCTATACACTGTCATAGAAACTCTCCAGTGTGTGCATGACAGTTCAGATATATTCAAATACTTGAATTTTATAGGGGCTGGGGGTTTGGCGTGATCATTATAAAAATGGACTATTATTAATCTTGTCATCTTCGTGCATATCAGCTAAAAGGTTATTTGACTATACTTCATATTAACTTCAGTTTGGGGAAAAAAAATGAAGATTCATTAGAACAAAAAAAAAAGTGCCTTGAAGTAAATGCAGATGTATTAACAACACCTATATACAGCTGGCTGCACAGATAAGCACCTACAGACATGCTTAGCACTTGCACAAACAGTACCAACAATTCCATCCTGTTTCCCTGTCTTACTGGTCAGGATGAAGGTTTGCAGATACATACCTATATGTGCAGTGTGAATCCCTCCAGCAGCTGATCTTAGACCCAGTAGCTGAGTCTCTCAAGTTGCTGGTGTTTGCATATATGAGCACCCAGAACTCAAGCCCCACGCTGATTTCTGGGGCAGACTCTCTTTTCCCTATGCACACACCTTCTACACCTACCCTCAGTATTTGACCTTAATATACAGTCCCTCCAGTACCTAACTGGTCAGGGATCTTCAGTCTTTTCAGGTGCCTCATCTTAGAGACACACATTGTATTTCTGGCAGATGGTCATGGCTTCTTGGTGTCACTGTTAACTCATTTGGTCTTATTCTTGCAAGAGCGAGATGCACACACCCCTAGCTCCTGGGGTGCATCTCTTACTCATTGATTAGTCTAACCTGATACTTGCTAGCACTCACACATTCACTTACATAGCCTCACTTGCTCCAGTTGCTGGCACTATAGGTACATGGGCACTCTGGCCTGTGGTCCGACTCCAGTTGCTGACACTTCATTTAACTCAACTTCAGTCTAGAAACACAAGCTTTCTGACCTGTGTTCCTGCTGCAGTTGCTGGCACTTAAAATCCTATACACAGACATGAAAGCTAGAGAGTCCCTAGCCCAGGAAAATAGACATGTGCTAACAGGGACCAGTTTGTTTATGGCTGCCACAACTCTATGCCATACCTTTGGTTTTTTTCCTAAAGATTCCATAGTGAGCCTTGTGCAATCTGAAAATGCTCTTCCCTTGCATCCTATAGTATATCCTATCCTTGATAGTAACCTCTCTCAAACCAAAAGGTACTCAAGAGAGCCGATCCTGTTGGTTCTCCTTGTTAGCTTTCATACTTGCACACTGGGACTTTGGCTTTCCTGGTAAGAGCCTAGACGGGATTTTGGTTTGAGTATACAGTTTGCTGTTGTGCATCTCTGGGCTTGTGGAAATGAGCCTTTCATGTGTTGATTTTTCAACTGTAGATGGATCTAGGTATTATTCAAGTTCCCCTACCTGCTGTTTTCTCTGTGCTCTTTCTTATGTGCATATGTGACCTTTTTAATCACATAATCTACCTTAATACTTCACTGCTGAAATTCCCTCTAATAGCCAGATCAACCTGTCCTTGTTAACATTTTACAGAAAGGTTAGTGGCACAATCTCTATTCCTAACTCTCTTTTTGTGTGTGTTGAAAAACACATTTTATAAGTTCTGGCCAGCAGGTGGATGTAGTTTATCTAAACCACATCCCAAACACTGTTTGGGTTGGGAGACCTTAAAGATCATTTAGTTCCAAGCCCCTTGACATTTCCAAGGACTGTTTTTTTTTTTTTTCCCAAACAGATACACATATATATACATCCTATATGTAACAATCTGTAAGTATGACAGGTAGTGGAACAATTAGGCAGCACATATTTCAAGATAAGCCAAAGAAGTAGAAATGGAAGTACAGCAGTATAATGTTATGCAAATTTCAGGAACTAGTTAATGATGTATGTTAGACTTTCTGCTACTTCTAGATGAGGGAAAAAAATGTAATAATATTTAAAAGAGATTAAACAATTACATTTTCCTTTTCTTGATCATCATGCTCACAGATAAAAAGAGTTATTACAGTCTTTCATAATAGTATATGTAGTTTATTCCTGCTTGGTGGGAGTGATTTGCAAGAATTTCATGCAAAACAAATGTATGACTTAAAGGCTCCATTCCCCATCTGGAATTCTAGGCAATAGTTTCCCTCTTAATGTGGCAAAACCTAATATTTATAATTGAATACTATTTTCAAATGTGAGAGATCTTTTTTTAAAGCAAGTAGTTGTGATGGATACATTGTACAAATTCTGAGAACTAACCTCAGCATTTCAGAACAAAGGCTGTGTATTATTGGAGTGAATGAATTTATTAATTCCTGTGTTTAATATTTTATAGATCCCATTGAAGAGGAAGATGTGAATGTTCTTTATAATTCAATGCAGGAACTACTGAAAGCAGCAGTTATGGCAGATGCTGATATTCTCTCAGAGACATTTCAGCTTTTGATGGATAATGCCAAGGATCTTACCAGAAAATTGTATGGTTTAGTTCCAGATGGGCTTTATCTTCCAGCACCACCCCTTTACTGTCCTCAGCCAGCTTGTCTCACTGAAGTAAGCGTGCATGATAGAATTTTCTTGGGTTTTTGTTTGAACGTATTTATGAAATAATCATCATTTTTATTATGGTTCCTTTTGGCTCCTTTTTTCTGTGTTTTTATCATATCCTTTTATTAGGTAACACTATAATCATAAGAAAGTATATGTGCCTCTGTTTTTTCAGTAAAGGATCTACGATCTCAGGAATAAGAGAAATATTCTTAAGAGCAGAAACAAGGTTTAGGTCAAATTCCTTATTGTATATGACCTTTCTGATTTTGGGTCTTGGTTTTTATCTTGGAATTTGCATTTTTCAGGAAGACTGCAATGACATTCTTTTAAAAAACGAGAGAGAAATTCGTCAGAAAGTGTCGGGAGTTCTTCAGCGAATTATCTTGCTCTTCCGGGCTGCTCATTGTTCCTGCCCTGCAGCACAATGGTATCTTGCACAGCTGAAGCAAGCAAGAAAAGTTATGCAAAAAGTAAGCATTTATCTTGAGTTTTTTGTAACTTGATTATCAGTTGTAAATATTACTGGAAAACTTGCAGTTGTATTGCAGAATCATTCAGTCTCATATGGAATTTGATGTCATTTTTTTAAATGTCATCTTCTAGTTTTACTCTCCATGTTCAGTTATTTTAGGAAACTAGAACTTAAACAGGTGTCTACTTCATAAAAGCATCTCCTTCTACATTTCTTTCTGTACTCACTTGGTAACATACAAACTAATTTCTTTCTCCATTTGAAAGAAACAAGTTGATTTTAATTGAGAGTTACAGCTGTTAAGTACAAGTGTGTTCCATACTGCTTAAGGTCGAATATGTAACAGGCAATAAGGTTGTATATGTAAAGAAAACACTTCAGGTAATGCAGTCATATTAGTGCAGAAAGCACAGGACTCGGGTGCGTTTTGTATGTACAGAACCAAGCTCAGAATGTATTGATTGAAAAAATTTTCTTTAAAGTCAGGCTTTTCTTGCAAAACTGCTTAAAGAGGGCAGACATACTACAGCAGGGAGTGTGTTTGTGACTGTCTGCCTTCCCTTAACCTGTCTGCACCAGTTTTCATGCAGTGATCCAGCTCAGGAACTGGTCTGACTGACGAATGTTCCTTCTATTAACTCATTGCATGGTCACATGCTTCATACTGGCATGATTTGGTGATCAGAAGGACCAACTGAGATGGGGGGGAAATAAATTACGTTGATGGACAGCAGCCTGGACTGTGTTGGATTAATCTGTTTTCTTAGTTGTGGTCTTACACTTTGTTGCTCTTGTATTTCCTGGTAATCCAGACTACCATCGAGTGCACCCTTAGCAAGTTTGCAGAAGACCTGAAGCTAAGTGGTGCAGTTGGCAGACCTGAGGGATAAGATGCCACCCAGAGGGACAAGGATAAAGTTGAGAAGTAGGCCCATGTGAACCTCTTGAGGTTCAACAAGGCCAAGTGCAAGATCCTGCACCTATATTGGGACAATCCCCAGTGCCAAGATCGGCTAGGGGATGAAGAGATCGAGAGCAGTCCTTTAGAGAAGAATTTGAGGGTACTGGTGGCTGAAGGCTGGATGTGAGCTGGCAGTGTGTGCTCACAGCCCAGAAAGCCTACATACCCCATGCTGCATTAAAAGTAGCATGACCAGGACAAGGGAGGGGATTCTGCCACTCAACTCTGCTCTGATGAGACCTCACCTGAAGCACTATGTCTTTAGAGTACTTAGTAGTTCAAGGAAGTCCAGAGGCAGGCCACAGAAATGATCAGAGAGCCAGAATATCCGTCTTATGCAGACAGTCTGAGACAGCTGGGCTTTTTTAGGAGAAGAGAAGGCTCTGGGGAGATGTTATTGCAGCCTTTCAGTGCCTAAATGGAGCCTACAGGAAAGATGGGAACAGCCTTTTTAACAAGGCCTGTGGCTGTAGGACAAGGGGTAATGGCTTTAAACTAAAGAGAGTATATTCAGGCCAGATATAAGGAGGAAATTTTTCACAATGAGGGTGGTAAAACATTGGAACAGATTGTCCAGAGGTGGTAGGTGCTCCATTGCTGGAAACATTCAAGGTCAGACTGGACAGGGCTCTGAGCAGCTTGATGTAGTTGAAGATGTCTTGCAGGGACACTGCAGGTGTTTTGGATCAGATCACCATTAATGGTCTTTTCCAACACAAATCATTCTATGATATTTATTTTTTGGGCCATAGCTCATACTGAACATATCCCTTTGAATGAATTTTCAGAATATGATTGCAAGGAAATGGGAAGCAAGCTTAAGCTTAAGAGATCTTGGCAGTATTCTGCTAATAACTGAGAGGCTGTACATTTAGTAATGATGTATACAAATTTAACTTTATTTCCATTTTGCTTGTTTATTTCTTTATTTTTGTTATCTGTAGATTCGAATGAAAGGATCTCTTCCTTCGCTGAGTCCATTCCCAGAGACTTTGCTTCATTACTGTAATTTCCGCACTGTTTTCTATAGATCTGCGTCTTCTGGAGACTGTCAGTTTGATGATACTACCTGTAAAATGTTAGGTCTGTATAAAATAAATGAGAATTAGAGCCGAAAAAAAGAATGTAAGTGAGAATCCACAGGTGCAGAGAAACTTACTAGCTTGAACTAGTATACCGCAATGTGTAAAGGAACACATTTCCCTTTTATGGCCTTTATGTTAGTTACCAAAACTCTTAATCTGAAAATTGCTGTTCTGGATTGTTGGCATGTGTTACAGATCTGATAGATGTGAAAGGACGTGAACCCTAAGTGGGACTAATGAGCTGTAGCTGCAGAGCACTGTTGAAAACTCAAGAATGAGTGATTTTTTTTCTTTAACTGCTACTAAGATAACGTGAATTCCTTTTTCTAGGTAAAAATCTCAGTGTGTTTTATTTCTTTAAATAGAAGCTCACCATATTGCATGTTTCTGCCATAGGTTGGTTCAGAGAGCTATGTGCATTGTGTTGGATGCTTCATGTTCGTGAAAGATTATCTGAGAGCTGTAGGCAGTACCAAACTTCAAAGGAAAATGTAAATAATCACAAGGTAATTATATTACTGATATAGCAAAGATATATTTTAATTGTATAAATCTATAAGAATAATGTCTAAAGGCCTGCTGAACATTTCTGTGAGACCTTCTGTTTGTTTAGGAGGACAGTGCTTTAATGTGCTGTAAGTATTTGCTGCTACAGAATAGCACTATGTGAACTACATCTTTCTAATAGTATTTCTGATGCATTTAATAGTATTAAGTTTAATAGTATTTCTGGTGATATTTAACTCAGATAGTTGAAGAGATACTGGCAGAAGAGCAATTTTGTCTACACTTGTTGTCTATCTGTGTATTTACTACTTCTTTTTTTTTAAATTAGATTAGGGTATTTTGGGCGTTTCCTGACCAGTGTGTATTTAATGCACCAAAGTTGGTTCATTAAATATAGTTTTCAAAAAGAATAATGAAAAGTATTAAAATTTAACTGTATTGTCTTTTCTTATACCCTCATCAATTGATGTGAGAATTCAAGGAAGAAAAGAAACTGCTAGCATGATGTTTGTTGTATTCTGCAACACTGCAGATGTTGCCTTTTGTCCTGTCCAGTCTAGCAACTCAACTGTCCTTAGCAAAGATTGCTTCCTTTTTAAAACAAGTTCAAAATTTCTCTTCACAAGGTAAATGAAGCTTCAAATAAACAGGATGGCTGTGTTTCCAGTAGTAGAATATTCTGATTTTTCTTTGATTTTTTGGAACAGTGACAGACAAATGAGATAGAAAACACTGACTTTCAAAATAAACTGAACCAGCTTATAAATAATCTGGTGAGTGTCAGGGGGATGGGGTCAGGCTCTTCTCAGTGAAGCCCAGTGACAAGACAAAGGGCAATGACTGTAAGCTGAAGAATAGGAGATTCCGTGTGAATACACGAAGAAATTTTTTCCCATTTCAGGTGCCAGAGCACTGGAACAGACTGCCCAGAGAGGTTGTGAAGTCTCCTTCTCTGGAGATATTCAAAACCCGTCTGGACGCGTTTCTGTGTGACTGGCCTATGGAATCCTGCTGTGGCAGGGGGGTTGGACTAGGTGATCTTTCGAGGTCCCTTCCAACTCCTAATATTCTGTGATTCTGTTGATCTTAAAAGCCTCTTGACCTGCTTAAATATATTGCTCCCAAGAAAGAATTTATGATCAGCTTAAGTTATAGTGAAATTATTTTCTTCACCTGGTAATTCAGTATATTTAATCAGTTACAACTAGTCTCTTTTCTTGTATTGATTTGTTTTCTTTGTTTTCTTTATCTCCTAGCATTGCGTACTTGTCTGTTTGGCAGTTAAGTTGGAGAATTTTATTTTCTGTTGGCTAGGGAAGAGTCATTACTATCTGCAGTGTATGAATAATTTAGCTGAAATACACTGTTCATATCAATTAATGTTTCTATAGGAAGGTTGTTTTTTTTTAGGGTCTGAGGAAGAGTGAATATGATGCCTCCACAGATGAGCATTGTCTGAATGCAGTGGAATGGGCTTGTCGAATGCTTCCTTTCTGCAGGTTCATGAATGTTGAAGAACTAATTCAAGATGTAATTTTGAGTCTGCTTGGAGAATTGCCACCAGTGAAAAAGGTAGAAGACTTTAAAGCTAGAAGAAAAGCCATAGATGTTACAAAAAATTTTTTTTCTCCTTGTAAAAGCTACTGGTTAAAATTTTTAGTGCTGTAAGTTTCGTTGAAAATTGTACCTTACTGGTATGTTAGCTAATTGAAAAGATACTTTATTTTGTGTAGGTGGCAGAAATTTTTGTAAAAGCATTTCCTAATCCTGAAGATGTAAGAGTTCCACTAAGAGATAAGTATCATGGACTTCAGCAGCGACTAAGACACAGTATTGTTAAAGGTAATGTGCATCCTTCTCCAGGAAATGCTAAATTAACTTTCTTTCTTACCCTATTTATCAATTAACTTGTGACAATACCTGTTAGACAACTTTCAGAGAGTTTTGTGGCAAATCACAGAATGTTAGGGGTTGGAAGGGACCTCTGGAGATCATCTATTCCAACCCCACTGTCAGAGCAGACTGACCTAGGATGATGTCCAGGTGGGTTTTGAATGTCTCCAGAAAGAGACTCCACCCCCTCTCTGGGCAATTCTGTATTTTCTTTCTGATATGTCTATTCCAGTAACAGAATATAGTGGCTTCTAAGTTTACAGTGTTTCATCACTTTATCACAGTTTCTGTCTGTGTTTCTAAAAGGCTATAACTTAACGATGTTTCAAGGTTGATTCATGACTCAATTTGAGAGACTAATTGAAAGCTGAAAAGTTTGCATTTAAAATCTCTTGTTTTTTTTCTTTCACTAGAAGCTGATAGTGAAGAAATGATGTCTGTTGTTATAACGGCTACTGAAAAAGAGAGAATTTATGCCCTGAGACGTGCTATAAGGAACATAGGCCCTATAGAAATTAATATTTGGGAGCCAGCAGAAGAAGGAGTAGCAGATGATGAGAAACGCTGTTATGACAGATTCTCATTAGGTCATAGTCTAAGCAGAAGCACACTTACTGATCTTGGGAGTCCTCAGTTATATAGTGAAGTTGACACAACAGACACACTTTCTGATGCTTTGTTTACTGAGGAAACAAGAGCTGAAACACCATCGCTCCAAAGGTATGAAAAAAATATCAGCAGAAAGCTTCTTTCTTTTTATTTAAAAATAAAAAAAAGTTGTCTCTCACTGTTCAAATAATATTTTCACCAAACAGGATAATCATCACTGTGGGCAAATTATCAAATGAAGGATTACAAATTTACCAAATCTTAGAACTACTAGTGCTGTATCAGTTATTTATCTTTTATATCAGAAAAATATGTTATTGAAGTATAAGTAGTTATTAGCTGTGATTATGTTCATATATAATACTGCTGAATTGCTGTCTGTGTAAAAACTATGGATTTTGCATTTGATTAATTTGCCACCTTCACATGGTATTAGTTTAAATTTGGGGTTCTTACTATCCTGTTTTTAACAACAGAGGAATAAAATGAACTAATGTTACATTTACTTATTTTTTCATGTAATTCTTCTTAAAAAGGATTTTGACGTTAACAGTACTGGTGTTTGTTGTCTTACAGGGATAATGAACGTCAGAGACAAGGAGAAATAGGAAGCAAAAATATCCCAAGCAAGATAAAAGCTCCTAATGGGAAAACAAACCATAAAGACAAAGTACACAGAAAAGACATGCCTAATCAATGTAACTTGCCTATAGTTGGTGCATGGGAATTTGAACGTGATGATGATGAATATGTTATTTTTTTAGAACTCTTTTTGAGTTACATTCTTGAGAGAGACCTGATAAAGTACAGTGACCTTGGAATTCCATTTCTTACGGGCTTTTCTGGACTTCTTCGAGAGCATGAATTAAACTGTCTCTTTTTTGATGTTCATACAACGCTAAAACGTCGACAAGGCAAAACTAGAAGCCAGTATGTGTTTAGAGCAGGGTCTTGCTATACTGTCACCCTGGCATCTTACGATGCTGAAAGAGTGTCTGTCTGTAATGAAAGCAAAAGTATTTTTGAAAATTCAACAACTGTACGGTCCATCGTACAGACAGCAGAACCTTCTGTGTGTCACCTAAGGAAAGAACTTAATGAAGGATTGTTTGGTTTAAAACACAAATCGATTTACAGAGCTCAGAGTGACAATCAAGGAATCACTCTTGCACCAGCAAGCCAGACCTTTCCTAAGCATACTTACTCTAGCCTGCAAACTCAGGCAGCTTCTCAATATATTTACAAAACTGTTGATACAGTTGATACTGTGCCAGGAGAAGATGTAGGTGTAGAATTGACCAGTAAGTTGAGCAATATTGCAAAATTGCTTGAATGGATGATCCGATGGTCTGATAAAAGACAGCACTGTGGTTCCAATAAACCAGACTCCTTAGAAGAAGAGATTCTCCCAATTACACGTGTGAAAATATCAGCAGCTGCTGTCCTCACTTCTTTGTGGCTGTTAGAACAGTTATACAGAGAGGGATCTCAAGCAAAAAGCATAAAATTTAAGGTAAGAAAGAGGATGGGATAAGTGCTAATGAAATGTGTGAGTTAGTTACGCTAATAAAGAAGATTGCACACATATTTTACCTCATAGTTCTGTTTTCAGTAAAGCCTGGAATATTGATTAATAGCCTTTCCTTTAAGGGTTGCTAGGAAAAGAGAAACATTCCAGGAATATTGAAATTCTTTCTGTAGGAAGAGTTTGGTTTGGGATTAAAATTCTCTTTAGAAATCCTGTATTAAATTCAATTCATTTATCTACATACCATGTTATCTGAGCAAATTCCTGCAAGTTCAGTCATTGTGTTTAGTTTTAGATATTGTCTGTGAAGAAACCTTGTTTTGGAGATAGAGTATGGAAAAACAAAAGAAAGAAATAATTTATCTGGGGACACTTGGATTTAGATTCATTTATCTTCTTTGAGGACAGTGCAAATGCAGTCTGACTGGTGTATTCAAACTAGTTAAAGATTAATGAAAAGCAAATTTTGAGTTTCTGTCTTGCACTGTTACACAGAATTACGGAATGTATTAATGTAAAATAGGAGATTGCCAGAAGAACCTGATAGGTATTACTTTATTTTGTAATAGGGACAACTTTATTTTGTAATATTAGGGACAACTGGGTCATTTACTCTCTTTAATTAAGCCTTTGAGGGGAGAGGTTTGTGCAGCTTGGTGCCAAAATTCTGTACCTGCATCTAACTGCATGATTATGTGGCTTTTTGCCTCTCATACTTGTCTTCAGTCATAATCTCAGAGTTTTGTGTTACTTGTGATGAAGGTCAAGTCTTACTGTATACCTTTGTGTAGAGTATATTTGTGATGTTGTGTCTTTGACATTCGATGCTTAATTGATGCTGACAAAATTCTCCTCAATTATCCTTTGGATAATTTAGAGGAGCATTATTTCACTTAATGCAAAAAGGGGCAAAACTCATGTTCCACAGGCAACTGTAAATCCAGAATTTCTCAACTCTATAATAGAGAAAAGGATATGAAGTTAACATAAACATACTATGTGAAATCATTGGGTTGTTTTTTTGATGTATCAAGTGTCTTTTTCTTTAACTGGCAAAGTTTCATCATTGTTATTGTTGTTATTAGAGTCCAGATAATCAATATCTGAAAGAATTTGCATCTTTATCAGAAGCCCAGTCTGAGACAGAGAAAGAAAGCAGTGTGGATGAAAGTTCTTCTGTACCGGCCAATCCTCCTCTTGATATCCAGATTGTACAAGCTGATGATGATCTCTGTGAAACTGGTTTTGGGTAATTTTTATTTTTTTTTTAACCTAAGAAATCTGGTTGTTCGTAATTCCTCAGCTGAGCAGTATGTCCATATAAAGAGTTCTACTATATGTCCTACTATGTCTACTATATATTATATGCATGTGTAATTTAGAGTGCAAAGTCAAACTCATCCATGTTGTTTACAGCTGCATGAAGCAGAGTAGATATTCTCCATCAGCAGATGTACCCCTAGGTAGAAAACAATGTAGCTATTGCATATGAAGTGAGTTGTACATGGTTGTTTATAAACTTAGTGATGTAGAAATGGAATGTAGGTTTATGATGCTGTTGATAGTTTGGTTTTCTCAAAGAATTCAGGTAACTTTCACTCTATTTAGTGTAATTTTATTTGTGTTGAGAATTCACTGTGTTAATTTATCCTTCCCTGGATCTGCAATCTACCTATATTCATGTGTGTGCATGCCAGGAAAAACAGATGGAAAAGACAATAAATAGTTGATTTGTGAATATCTTACACAGTTTTGAAGATGGAGATTCCTTAAAAGTCCTTTGTGACAGTTTTCTTGATCTTCTCCACTAAGGAAACAAAAGTTATGTTTGGTATAAGTTATCATGAGACTTTATTGTGTGTTTTCTCTGACAGGATTTTTTTGTTGTTTGTTTAGTAAAGGACATTTCTGTGAGGGAGATAAATGTAATCTTAACCAGGTGATTTTGGAGTCATGGTACAGTTTGATACACATCCCATTTTTGGTAGATAGTATGTGTTTGTTTATGTTTTTCTGGAGACCTGCATGGTTGAGCAGGGAGCTACTGCATAAACTTAAGCAGAAGAAGGAAATATATAGAGCATGTAAGAAGGGACAGGCCACTGGGGAAGAATACAGGGAGGTTGTCAGAGGATGCAGGGATGCGACAAGGAAAGCTAGAGCCTCTTTAGAACTTAAACTGGTGAGGGAGGTAAAGGACAACCAGTATTTTTCAAGTATGTTGGAGGCAAAAGGAAGACTAGAGGGAATGTGGGCCCTCTGCTGGATGAAGTGGGTGCCCTGGTGACTGATGATGCAGAGAAGGCAGAGTTACTGAATGCCACCGTTGCCTTGGCCTTTACTACTAAGGCCAGCTCCCAGGAGTCCCAGACCTTCGAAGAAGAAGTATGGAGGAAGGAAGTTTTTACCTCTGTTGAAGAGGCCTGGGTCAGAGATTAGTTGAGCAAACTGAACATCAACAAGTGATGGGATGCATCCATGAGTGCTGAATGTGATGGCAGAAGTCCTTGCTAGGGCACTCTCCATAATATTCAAGAGGTCCTGGAGGACAGGAGAGGTGCCTGAAGACAGGAGGAAGGCCAAGGTCATCCCAATCTCAAAAAAGGGCAAGAAGGAGGACCCGGGTAACTATAGGCCAGTCAGTCTTACCTCCATCCCTGGAAAGGTTATGGAACAGCTTGTTCTTGCCACCATCTCAAAACATGTGGAAGAAAGGAGGCTTACCACGAGTAGTCAACATGGATTCANCAGAAGACTGTGCTGCCATCCTGTGTGATCTGGACAGGATGGAGAGCTGGGCAGTGAGAAATTTAATGCAGTTCAACAAAAGCAAGCGTAGGGTCCTGCATCTGGGGAAGAATAACACCATGTGCCAGTACAGGCTGGGGGCTAATCTAGTGGGGAGCACCTCTGCGGAGAAAGACCTAGGGGTTCTCGTGGACAGGAGGATGACTATGAGCCAACAATGTGCCCTTGTGGCCAAGAAGGCCAGTGGCATCCTGGGATGCATTAAGAAGAGCGTGGCCAGCAGGTCGAGGGAGGTTATCCTCCCCCTCTACTCTGTGCTGGTGAGGCGCCACCTGGAGTACTGCGTCCAGTTCTGGGCTCCCCAGTTCAAGAAGAACAGGGAACTACTGGAGGGAGTCCAGCACAGGGCCACCAAGATGATCAAGGGAGTGGAGCATCTACCCTATGAGGACAGGCTGAGAGAGCTGGGTCTTTATCCTGGAGAAGAGGAGACTGAGGGGGGACCTCATAAATGTCTATAAATATGTTAAGGGCCAGTGTCAGGAAGAAGGAGCCAGGCTCTTCTCAATGTCATCCGATGTTAGGACAAGGGGCAGTGGGAGCAAGTAGGAGCATAGGAGGTTTAGTGTTACAATAAGGATGACGGAACACTGGAACAGGCTGCCCAGCAGAGTTGTGGAGTATCCTACTCTGGAGACATTCAAGGCCCACCTGGACTCGTTCCTGTGTGACCTTATCTAGGGTGTCCTGCTTTGGCAGGGGGGTTGGACTTCATGATCTTTCTAGGTCCTTTACAACCCCTAACATTCTGTGATTCTAAACAGACCATCTGAAAGACTGTACGATTAATGCCACTAAAATATCACAGCTATACCTAAAAATAAGATTAATCTTGGTCGAAATTCAGAGAGAAAATTTATATGAACATTGATGCCTCACAGCACTGTTTTATTTAACAATTACTCACCAGCCTGCAGTCTAAAGAGAAACAGCATACTTAAACTAAGTCAGATACTTTTATTATTTCTGTTGTTAATTACCTTTTGTAATTCCAATTGCCAGAATGTCTACAAAGACAAAATATTTTGAGAAGAAGAAAATGAATCATGGGAATTACTCTGTATCTTATAAGGCTGAAGATCTTAATGAAGTGCAACCATTTGTTCAGGAGGAGTTAGATGTAACATCAGAGAGAGAAGGTTTGTTTTTGCAGTATATTCTTTTACTGATATAGAAACTTGCCTGAATAGGATTATATGTCCCTCTTCCATTTAATAAAAAAATGAAAACGTTGTCATTATTCTATTTAAATTTTTATTGTATCAATTTTATATTCTAACTGATTTTAATACAATTGCTCTCCAAGACTTTCTGATCTATTTTTCATTGAAGTACCTTTTTTGCTATAGAGACAGGACAATATGCATTAAGATATTTAATTCTCATTTATTTTCATTCCAGAAATCTCCATGCAACTGTGTTTGATACGATTTGAAAATTCTAAGAGTTAGTAAGCATAGAAAATGAGCTGCTTTTTTTTCTTTTCTTCATCTGTATGCATCATCAATTTGAATTCACTGAGACATCTTTCAGCCCCTTTATCCTTGCTAGAGAAAGGTGGACCAATATGTGGTGGTCTAGTGATTATGATTCGGCGCTCTCACCACCAGGGCCTGGGTTCAATTCCTGGTTAGGGAAGAATCCTGCTCTGTTAGGGGGGGTGGACTAGATGATCTTTCGAGGTCCTTTCCAACCCCTGACATTCTGTGTTTCTGTGATTAGTTGATAGAACACAGGTGATCAGTTCACATAACAGTGCTATATGTCATGTGGTTTTCTAATTTAAAGTAATTGTGCTTATTTTGTAGAGTTATTTGAGGAGCCATACGAAACTCCAAAGAGCTCCAGTAGTTTTGTCAAGATCAAACCTGTAGAACATCAAACCGAAAAGGCAAGTTGCCCTCATGGATAGAAGCATCAAATTGTTATGAATACTTTATTCAAAATATCCTGAGTTCTTCAATATACTTAAGAAATGGAGGGCTTAAAGTGTTTGGATTGGTGAATTTTTTTCTCTGCTTAAATCAATAATAAAAATCACAAGTAATTAAACAGGAGTAAAGTGAGACCTGCTGTGAACACTTCTGAAAACTGATTCATTGTTGGTAAAACTAAGTGTGTGTGTGCTTTTGTATGTAAGTAATTATATCTATTAAAATTACATTAAATCTATATATACATATATAGGATTTTGTATGCACACATATATACAGAATCATGTAAATTTAAAAAAAACCCAGATAATCTTCTGGTTAATAGACCAGATTTTTATGTGTATTTTGTTATACTAGAAAGCTGTATCAACAGCTGTCTGTTTCTTTTAAAATGTGTGCTGTCTCTGAAGTTGTCAAAGGATAATTAAGTAAAGACTTTACGACTTGTGTGCATGTTTGCTCATTTTAAAATAAAATATATAAAGACATTTATTTTGCTCCTGTCTGAAAATTCAATCTAGATCTGTAAATGAGCTTTGTTTCTTCATGGATCATCTTTGGTCATAAGTCTCTTTTCTTTGAAATTGGCTAAGGGCTACAGTGTTGAAATGTGAATTGCAGTGCCATCAGTTTACTTGCCTATAATACTCTGGATTAATGGGATTATAAAAAACAATGTATGGTGTCTTCAATTCTACGACTCATTTTACTATAGTGAATCAGTAATGAGTAAAATCCTACATTTGTTTCAATTTCTTTTTTTGTAGATAATTTGTGTATAGTAGGGTCTTTTCTACGTTTTCTTCTTTTCCAAGGGTGTGTGAGATTAAGACAGTGTATTTCCATGGAGCTATATAGGTACTATTTTGAAAATAAAAGCTTATAATAATTACTTAATAATAAAGACACTCACATGAATCATTAAGATATCTCCTTATTTCTGATCTGTAGCTGTCCTCCAATAAGTACGTAATTTTGATTGTATTTCAGTCAGATTTTTTCAAGTGGCTGATTAATCAAAAGTGTGTTTGCCTTAGGCTAATACAATAATACTTTATTGAAGCAGAAGGTTGATGAAAAGTTTACAAGTTCAGATGCATCTTTTTATATTCCATCAGGTCTCCATTTCAGGTGTAGATAGACCCCAAGAAGATCAAAAGGTGGAAGAAACAAAGGAAAGGAAAGCTGAACAGCATGAGTGAGACAAACATCAATTTCTTCTTGTTTTAATTTCTCTTTTAATTAACTTTGCTTAAAAACCTGAAATAGTTTTGTTAGTTGTGGTATCCAGTGAATTCTCAGTGGGTTGTTGCTGTTGTTTATAGCAACAAATTCATAG
This sequence comes from Galbula dea, assembly GCA_013399015.1. Classification (NCBI taxonomy): domain Eukaryota; kingdom Metazoa; phylum Chordata; class Aves; order Piciformes; family Galbulidae; genus Galbula; species Galbula dea. The sequence goes on from VWZX01003076.1 coordinate 32,409, forward strand.
TTTGTCACAAAATTTCAGTCATCTCTATTTCACATGTACAAGCATTGGACGTACACAAAATGCTGGATGGAATGGTTGTTCTTGTAATGATCAAATAAAAGAGGCATGGTTTGTGAGAAGGTGTATTTTATATGTGGGAAAAGACTAGAGAATAACTGGAAGAGTTTTCAGATGCACAGTTCCTTCTCCAGACCTGAAATAGAAGCAGCATCTTCAGGGTGAATACAGGTGGAGAGCTGTTATTCTAGGACACTAGAACAATTTGTTACACAACGCAGGAGAGAGGTTGGTATCTAGGAAGCAGAAGGTGAGAAGAAAGCAGATGTGGGCAATAAGCTTCTTAGCTTCTGAAAGAGGAAGGGAAATACTTTACACAACTAAAGAAATTTACTTCATTATGATATTTTTAAATTATGTTTTAAAACGTTTCTACATTTATAATATGATGTATATAATATTATAGAAACAGTTCATAATCCTGATTGTCACATATCTCTGAGTAGGTTACTGCTCATTTTGATTTCTCTGAAGTTTTTCAAGGAGTGAAACTCTATAATATACCAGATTTGTTATGTTTACCATGAGGAATCTTGGTCTTTTGAGATTTTTAAATTTGTTTTAATAACAAAAATCTCAACCTATTTTTTTTACTTCACTTGGCTTTCTCTTTGAATCCAACAAATTTGTAGTAATGAAACCTTTTCCTTTGATAGCTAATTGTGATGTCATATAAATAAATATTACTGTGTATATATAATGTTTGCGAAAAACTTTTAAATGGCTTAATTTTAGAAAGACTTAGAATCCTCTACCATTTTAAACTGATCTATTTTTGCTTTGAAAGAAACAAAAATAACTGCACATAAGGTGGAGGATGTAAGGGCTTATTACAATAGCGGCTTTTCTCTTTTAGGAATGCAGATTACACAACTGTTAATAACAAATTAGATTTTCTCTTTTTTTTTTTTTCTTTGTCAACTCAAATCAACCTGTTTTTCATCCACTATTTCTGTTGAGTATCCAGAACCTTTTCAGTGCTTTTATTTGAGTCAGTTTCTGATTGCTAGGGAGACAAAGCTTGAATGTCAATATTTGACAGCTCAAATTGCAGTGTAATGTAGTATGAAGGAGTGCAGCTCAGAACCTGGTAGCTCCGATCAGGTGGCTTTCAGGTATTTTATCTCATACTAACTACTTTTTCAGGAGGTAATATATATGTACACACATATATGTATATATGTGTCTATGACATGAAAATAAACAGCATAACAAATTATTGGAGTATTAAAATACTCTTTTTTTCCTTTCTTTTTAGTATTACTGAGGTTGTTTCTAGCATCATTTCTCACTCGTTCTCTTCAGAACAAGAGGCAGGTGTTGCCAGGTAAGATAAACCTATAATATTTTAGATAATAAAAATTACTACCTCTGTTACATTTTCGGTCTGAAATAATATGATGTATAGATTTGATTACAAAATATTTGCAGATTCAGGATATTGTACCTGCAAACTGTAGGACTAAATGGCCTCTCCTGGAGCCATTTTGTTCTGTAGTCCTTGGAGATCATAGACTCTGGTGAGTTGTCAGGAATATCAGATGAATCAAACATGTTAATTCAGAGCTACCAGATTTCAAGAGAAATGATACTTTTATTGTCTGGTTCCATACAGAATCATTATAATTATAAGATATTACTACAAAAGATACATTGTTACATGAAACGCCTATAAACTTACATTGCTATAAAATTGTTAAAATGTGTGTGTCCTACAGCAACTGCTAGGTGCATGTAAATATATACATAATAGTTCTGTAAAAAAGGAGAATGTTGAAATGGGGAAAAGGGGTCAGGAGTCAATCTCAGGCTTTCAGTTTTAGAACAGTTCTGTTGAGTTTTTTCAGTTTAGAGAAAGATCTGAACTGCACATCCCATTTCAAGAGTAACTAATCTCACTGCCTTCTTTAGCTTTTCATGCCAGCTTTTTATAAAAATAACTTGCTCAAACTCTAGAGTTTCAGGCCATGATTACAAATTTTAATTGTCTTCCAGAAGATTTCCTGCGCCCCATCACACCTGTTACGTATCCAAAACCTTTTTGGTATTACTCATTAGCTGCTGCTTTATGCTTCTATTCCTTCATATGCTTGGTTGTCATCCTCCAAAGGTTGCCTATACCTGTAACAATGTTGGCATTGTTTTTAAACAGAGAAATGTCTTTGGAATCTATTTCTGTTGATGTGGTAAAGTCCTTCAGTTTCTATATAACTTCATGTAAATCCTAACCCTGTCGTCTTCATGTAAGGACTTAGTCTACTTGATAGTCTTTACCTACTAAAAGATGTAGTTCTCTCTGTGAGAAAATTGAAAATTCATTTACATGTTATTTTAATTTTGTTTTATAATCTGAAATTTTGTTGTTAATTTTCTAACTCCAAAAGTACAGAGGCTCATTTAAGTGAAAGTGAACCTGCCATCTCTCTCATTTCAGATAATAATGTCCTTTTTCATTTTTCAAAAGCTGTTTGGCTTTATGACTAACAAGGTCACAGAATCATTACATCTGGAAAAGACCCTCAAGATAATCCAGTCCAACCGATAGCCCTACACTACTCTTATCCCTAAATCATCCCCTGAAGAAACACATCCATCCTCTTCTTAAAAACCTCCAGGGATGGTGACTCCACCACCTCCTTGGGCAGCCTATTCCAATATCTAACCACTCTTTCAGTAAAGAAATTCTTCCTAATATCTAATCTAAACCTACCCTGGCTCAACTTAAGCCCATTCCCTCTAGTTCTGTCACTAGTCACAAGGGAGAAGAGCCCAACACCCGCCTCCCTAGAATGACCTTTCAAGTAGCTGAAGAGAGCAATAAGGTCTCCCCTCAGCCTCCTCTTCTCCAGGCTAAACAAGCCCAGCTCCCTAAGCCTCTCCTCATAAGGCCTGTTCTCCAGACCCCTGATTAGCTTAGTTGCCCTTCTCTGCACTCTCTCTAATACCTCAATGTCCTTCCTATACTGTGGTGCCCAAAACTGCACACAGTACTCGAGGTGTGGCCTCACCAGTGTCGAGTACAGTGGCAAGATCACCTCCCTGTTCCTACTGGTCACACTATTCCTGATACAAGCCAGGATGCCATTGGCCTTCTTAGCCACCTGGGCACACTGCTGGCTCATGTTCAGCTGGCTATCAATCAGCACCCCCAGGTCCTTCTCTGCTGGGGAGCTCTCCAGCCACTCCTTCCCGAGCCGGTAGCACTGCTGGGGGTTGTTACAACCAAAATGCAGGACTCTACATTTACCCGTATTAAAACTCATCTCAGTGGCCTCTGCCCATCGATCCAGCCTATCTGGGTCCCTCTTCCAGGTCCTCTTCTAGGTCCTTTCTTCCTTTGAAATCATTGCTTTCGGCCTGTATCACTAGTGAAGATGACATTTCAGATACCCTTGTGGCTACGAAATCAGATAGAACTTGAAGTCTTTACCAGTGTTTTCTGTTCAGTACATTTGGAAGTGTTAGGAAAATGATGTCGTACATAATTTCCGATGACTATTGTGCAGTGTTAATTATTAAATTGTTCCTACAAATTAATTGTGCTTCAGAAAAATGAAAATATTTTCAAAATTTTCTTGACTGATTTAAGGCAAACTCTTACAGGTGTTCTCAACTGTGAATGTTTTTCATAGTTTTGTTCTTTTCTTTCTTAAGTAATACAGTGATTTCTCTAAGTGATGGTCAGCCTTCTCAGACTGTTATGTCAGCTATGTCAAGTATTGCCTCCAATACTTTTATTTGTGCAAAGAAGCAAGAAGTCAAGGAAAAAGTCCCTACAGAAGAGGAACTAAACACATCAGAAACTGTCAAGAAGGTGGTCCAAGATGAAGTGTTTAAGTTAGTTCAGGTGAGAGTATCTTGTTCTTGAAAACAGTGTTCACAATACAAACTGCGTTACTTAAAATGTTGCTGGAAACTGCTCGAGAGCTAGGTGGGCCACAAGTGGAGCAATAGATCTTGGCATATGGGGGTTTTCCTGAGACAGGGGAACAGTAGGGAAGCAGAGAGTCCACAGGGAAATCGCAGCTCTTGCAAGAGAGGCTGACAAGGCCTGGGCATAGCCAGGGCAACAGTGGAAGATTAAAATGCAGTAAGTCATGAGCCTGGCTGAGTCATGAACTGTGGTCCCTGGTGACTGGAAAAAGGGAAACATTGCACCAGTTTTTAAACAGGATAGCAAGGGTGAAGCTGGGAACTACTGACCTGTCAGCCTCCCCTTTGTGCCTGGGAAGATCGTGGAACAGATCCTCCTTGAAGATACGCTAATGCACATGGGGGACAGGGAGGTGATTTGAGACAGTTTAAACTAAAGGAATGGAGATTTAGACTGGGTATAAGGAGGGATTTTTTTCACAGTGAGAGTGCTGAAACACTGGAACTGGTTGCCCAGAAAGGTGGTGGATGCCCCATCGCAGGAAACATTGAAGCTCAGGTTGTACTGGGCTCTGAGCAACCTGATCTAGTTAGAGGTGTCACTGCTTGCAGCAGGGGGATTGGACTAGATGACCTCTAAGGGTCCCTTCCAGTTCTAACCTATGATTCTAAACGGTGGAGATCATTACTGTTTTAAATGTATTCTGTACATGGTTGTTTTTGAAAGAGATTTCCAGTTCCATTAAAACTTTCTTTAGCCTTAACTCTTGCTTTTGGCTTCAGAAACTTAGCCATGTAATGTGGTTGAGCATGTTTTAGTTCACATAACAGTGCACCCTGATAGTGTAGAATAGGAAGAGTTTCAAAGCTATAGTAACTTTGCAGCTATAGTAGGATTTAATTTGGTGTTACTATACAGAGACAGTTTCATTTGACCTTACATTTACTCAGACTTCACAAAAAAAGTGAAGGAATTTGTCTTGTTTTAGCATAACCTTGTCTGTGGTGGATATTCAATGCATCTTTAAAGAAAGTCCAGTACAGTAACAATCTTGCAAATGAAGCATTACTTAAATTTTGGGATGTTGTTTATTTTGTCACCTATCTTAACAAGATAATGGAACAGTTATAACATAGCCTGGACATAGAATTTTTGCTAGAAGTTCTTTTTAAGTTGTTTACAGTGTTACCTTTGTGTGTGTGTCCAGCTGCAGCAAATCAACTTCATGAGTTTAATGCAAATAGTACAGTCATCATTTGCGAACCTGCCAAGTGCGCAACGAATTTTGGAACAGTATCAATCTGTTCACCTGGAAGGAAGCCAGCCTGCTTACCCTGCTGAAGGCAATGACTCTCTGAAAACAAACCTGCCCGCTCAAGAAGTTAAAGGAAAACCAGGTCAAAAGAGCTCTGATTTTCAACCCAGGAATAGTTTAAGAGATGAAAACACCAATGGCCATATAAAAGTAGGTGTATCAAAGTGTCATTTATGAAGACTGTTCTCGTCTGTTATCTGTCCTGTTAAGTTAGGAAATGTTTTTATAGTGATTGCTGTAGACAGAAATGATACCATTTTTGTGCCTCTTTAGTATATGGTTCCTGTTTTAAGGTACTGTAGATGTAAATGCTGTTTTGTTTGCTCTTCTGATTTAGAATCATCTGAATGCTGATGTTTCTTTAAGCCTACCAGAAAGCCACAGCAAAGAAACAGGATCTAGGCCACTGTCTCAAGATCTGCATACTTCAGCACGTGCTAATCCACTTCATCTCCTAGCTTCATCCTCAGACGTCCAGAAAACGCCAAAGCTTATCCCTATTGAAAAAAACCTGAACTGCTCAAGGGGATTTCCTTTGCTTAAGCTTCAGTCAGGTTATCATTTCAAAGCAGCATTTTTACATCCAGTAGAAATGTCATCATGTATACCACCCCTAGTACCTCAATTAGCTTGGAATTCATCAGAGTCCTTAGGGAAGCATCAGTCGTCATACACACCGAGAAAGAGTAAGTCAGAAGAAGATTTGAACATTAATAGAGATGAACTTGAGATCCCACAGAAAATGCATGAGGAAGAGAAAAGATGGGCAGAACCAGTGCAGCAGAGACCACCCAGACACCTGAATCTAGATCAGTATGAAGCGCAGCAAGAAGTTTCACCTCTGCAGCAGTTCTCTGCAAATGTGAATATGGACAAAGTACTGATCACTCAGAACCATGCTGGTATTCCACTGTTGCACTTGCAACTTGACCCAGTACCTAGACTTCGACCAATTCTAAGACAGCCAATCACTACTACTTTAATACCTATTAAACCTGCAACAAAGGAGACTGGCTGCAGGGAAACACTGCAGCACACAGGAATATCAGTACTCCCTCCTGATTTACCTCAAAAAAAGAAGGTACTGGATTTTAATAATGTATTTTTCCAAGTTGTAGGGTTTTTTCAGTTTCATGATTTCTTACTATCAAAAATAAGGAACTGTTTCCAGACTACAGAATTTGGAAGTGTTCAGTGCACCTACCAGAAGGGGTCTGAAACTAAGTTACCTTCTTACTGGCATGTTAATATGAGGCAGGCTGCAGGCTTGGAAATGTTTTTAACAACGTTACATTGTTTCTGTATTCCATAGTTCATCAACGGTCAGCCGATTAGTAATGGTTGTAAGGAATTTACTACCTAAGATACTGGATAATATTTATATGGTAAAACTACTTAGATTTCTACAGAAATTGAAATAGTATTATTTTCAGAAACACAAGGACTGCAATAAGAAATCCTCTTTTGTGAAGGCAGAAATGTAATGCTAAAAGGCTTGGTAAGAAAACCTTATCTTCTGTTTGTTGAGAACCTGATGTTTTGTAAAGTGTTTTCTGATAGATGTCCATATGTTTGTGCGTTCCAGTTGAAAAGAATGGAAGTGTTTTTCTTTGAATAGTGCTTCGATCCTTGTCTGCATTCTACAGATGTTAGAAATGTAATTATTAGCAAATGCATTCTGTGGAAAACAGGCCTATCTTTTTGTTTACTTCCAGAAAACAGTTTGCACATATACCCATTAGCTGAGATTCTGGTCTGATGCTGTTAATATTACGTTTTCACTTTCTCTACAAATTGCTACAGGAGTTGCATTTGTGTATCTGAGATCTAAACTGGACCTGCTTTTTTCATCAAATTTGACTGGGGTTCCTCCTGTTTCCAGTGTCATTGTTTCATTTTTCCTTCTTTCTGTCTCTGAACACTTACAGGCTCCAAAACTCATTCCACTTCAAGATCAAGAGCGACGCCACCAGCATCATACTGTGCCCAGTACTTCCTTTGGACAGGAACAAATTAACCATATTCAGTTACTAAAAGCTGACATTGAACCGTTTGAACTTAGAGATGTGCGGAATAATAGAAAAAGGCAAGCCAAACTTTTAAAGTGGGTCTTAATTTGAGAGACTTACTGGTAACCCGTACCTTCTAGCTGTAAAATCAGTGGGAGCTTTTTTGACAGCTTCAAATAAAGTGGTATAGGATGTAATTCTCGTGGAGGGTAATAAAATGTTTCTAAAGACACAGCAGGAGAAGTATAACATTGTGGCATGAAAGAATTGTTACTGTAGCAGGCTGGTAGGAAGAAGTTTCAAGGGGAAGTGTTTTTCATATGGGTATCTATAGTTTGAAGTCTTCTTGTTACCTGTGTGTTGCTATATACTGTTCATGAAATGCTTTGCTGCTTATACAGTGAAGAGCCTACTGTTTGCAGTGCATATCATCACTCTTACTAGTAATCTTTGTGAAGGAAAGGGTTACATCCTTTGCATATAATTCAGGGTATAGGCTCTGATTCTCAATCCAGACTGCTGAAGGGATATTTCATTTTTGTTTTGTTAGGTATGTTATTCATTACTTTTGAAATGTTATTTGTTCCTTGTTAATTGATTGCACAAGCAGTTAAAACGTTTTTTTTAAGCTGCATGTATATTTTTGTTCAGTTATCATACAGTATTTATAGTTTCCTGATGTTTCACAGATGTGGGTATTCTTGGAACAGTTAATGGCATCATTGCACCTAGAATAGAACACTTGTTTCTCATTATAGTGCTTTCAGCTCTTGACAGGTGGAAACAGACTGCAGTTTTTCACTCTTCAGATAAAAAACAATTGATAAGTAACTGCAGCTGGAGTTTAGAATATCTGTTTTGATATTATCAACTGAAATGCTTGAAGCTACAATTGTTGTCTTAGAGTCTGCTTAGTGGAGGTTAAAGAAAATTTTCAACCTTTTTAGTAAATGGTTAATTAGAAAGTTTTAATGGTAACAAAGGTTTGTTTCTTGCTGGAGTATTTCTTAGAGATTCTGTACAGGGATCGTTTGTAGTAATGATTATTTTGTTACACAAAATACAGATATAGAATGTTACATGGTTTGTAATATTTTGTATAAGTAACTTATTAGACAATTAACAGATTTTGTTTGTGATTGTTACGTATTTTTATGAGTTCCTACAACAATTTCATGTAGATTTCTGGTAAACAAAAGCAGTGCATTGAACTGTATGCAATAGTTGCGTTTGTTTTTTTCACCTTTATTTTAATGTATATTCCTTAATAGTAATAGTTCCTTGATATTACTTAATAGTAATATGATAGCTTTTTTTATTACTTCAGTGCAGTTCTTATTTCTGATTTATTACTAATGTGTTGACAGACAAAAGAGACGTGATAAACAAGTGAAAGAGGAAAAGAAGAAACCAAGCCTGTCCTTCTGCCCGCGTAACTCCATCATTAGCATCAGTGATACAGTGGTGACCGTTGAATCGGGGACTGGGGTATAGAATTTTTTTTTTCTTTGCATTATTCTACTCAATTATGAACAGGAAAGAAAGAAGCAGGAAACTAAACTGAAACAATTATAAAATCTCTTCCAGACTGTAGCCTAGAAAAATATACATCTTTCATTTGTATATTAGCATTTCAGGTAAACAAGATTTATTTTTATAAAGTATTCCAAGGTTGTGTTTGTATTTTCTGGGACATGAACTTGTCTATTTTGGTAGGATATTTGTGTGTGTGTACATTTAAAGTAAATACATAACAAACACCAATTGCTTAAAAAATAATAATAATACTGTCTAGACTAACACTAATGCTAGCAGAAATGTCTGAGGCATTACTCTTTTCATGTGAGGTTATATGATGACAGTAGTAAAGATGGGGAGAATGAGGTCTCAGTTCTGTCTTAGCCAAGAGACTGGGAAGAGAAAGTGTTTGTCAAGGCAGGTTTTGATTTATGCCTTTCTAATGTTTGTTTGTCTAGGCCTTTTTGATACCGTATAACATGTTTGGGAGTTATCCTTGCAAATAGCTGGTTTCAAGCTAGAATGCTAGGAGGTCTAGAGCTAGGTCACTACCAAGAGCAGCAGGCTCTTTTCTGATCCAGATCATACCTTCTTTGAGACTTCCCTGTCCAGCACAACAGCTGGAGAGCCTCACCAGACCTGGGAGGTGTTAATTATGCTACAGCAGAGAATGAGGAATTTGTGTTACTGGAGATCGTCCCAAGGTTTATGTGGGAAAGAATGTTACATAGTAATTTCACTAAGTTCGAATGGATCCGAAGAATTAAAAAAAGGGGTAAGAAAAGTATGTTACAGTGATTTTTATTTTTTTTCCAATTTTCCACGTCAGAGGAGGTATTTTGGAAAGTTAGGAAGGCCTTTAATTGGTGCTGAAACTATTTTTTAAGATAGTGCTTTTTATCCTTATTTTAGGATCAACAAGCAGAATCTACATCTTGCCTTAAAGAGGGTTTCTCCATTTCAGTGGGCAAGTACAAGTCTTTTTATAATGGTTTGAGTGCTTAAATAAAATAAATGAACAGAAGTTTGTTTGATTTCAGAGGAGAACTCTGTAGTAATCAAGATGTTAAAATCTCAAATGGTGTACACTGTGGGCAATAAAGCATGGTGGTTTATGAGATCTTTCCACAGAAAATTGGGGGAAACCTTTCAGGATGTACAACAGATTCTCAGGGCGTTTTGGCGATGTCAGACAAATTTAAGATCTCATGTCAGTTATCTGTAAATTAAGAATAATTCTTCTGAAAATTATAGAAATATTTCTTGAAGTTGCAGCCTTCTATTTATGTTTATAAACAATGGACTTTCCAAAATAGTAACAGTATGTTGAGTGAATTTCAGTAACTTTGATTCACAGTGATATGATGCTTCAATAAAATACTATAAACAATACTTGTGAACTCTAAATTGATTTGGTTTTAAAAGATATTACTCCAATTTTAATAGCCCCATATTCTAATTGCATAAAATTTAAGACTCTTAAAAGAAGCTGTATGCTTATATTTCTAGCTTGCAAAATAAAGACCATAGAGTTGCTTCTTTCTAGTACCTTAAGTCAGCACAATATTTAGTCCTATCAGAGGAAAAAATGCAGTCCATTCTCTGAAACATGGCCTTAGAGAAATCACAGAATCAAAGAATCACAATGCTGGCTTGCAAAGCTCTGTAGAATCATCAATAAAGAAGTAAAAGTATACAAGTCATAAATACAGCTGCCCTTTTAAAATATGAAAAAGTTGTTATTGTTCAGCATAGTAAAATATTTATTTTAAAAATCAAACTCAGCCTTGATTGTAATTTAACAACATTAACGCAACAGTTTCAGTAGTGTTGCATATTTAGATAGGACAAGCAGTACAGACTTCTTTTGAAATTGTTCATAAAGTATGCTTAAGAGAAAGGTTAAAATTATGTGTCAGAAATGCAAAGAAAAATCTGTTGAAGCCCTTAGTTTCAAGTAAATATAATTGCTTTCACAGAATGTTAGGAGTTAGAAGGGACCTCAAAAGATCATCTAGTCCAACCCTCCTGCCACAGCAGGATTCCCTAGACCAGGTCACACAGAAACATGTCCAGACGGGTTTTGAATATCTCCATAGAAGGAGACTCCACAACCTCTCTGGGCAGTCTGTTCCAGTGCTCTGTCACCCTCACTGGGAAAAAACTCCTACTTGTGTTCACATGGAATCTCCTATGCTTCAGCTTACAGCCATTGCCTCTTGTCTTGTCAGTGGACTTCACTGAGAAGAGCCTAACCCCAACCTCTTGACACCCACCCTTCACATACTTAAAAGCACAGATGAAGTCACCCCTTAGTCTCCTCTTCTGCAAGCTAAAGAGACCCAGCTCCCTCAGCATTTCCTCATAAGGAAAATGTTCCATCCCCTTAATAATTTCCTAGATTTCTAATTCTTGCATTATTTGTGGATACCTATTGTTTATTGACATGTTTTAGGCACAATGGGGAAAGCAGTTAGTACTTCAGCAGATCTACATTATGTGGCTTCTACAGGAAAAAAGACAGTGGAAACTCAAGATGCAAGTACAAATACTCACCCAGGTAAGTGCTGCAACCAACTGTTTCTGCTATTGCTTCTTTTTCGTTGTGATATTTGGTCAGTTTCCAAAATGAAGTAAGCTTTTGAAGGGAAAAATGGTTATTTGTGCTGTAACTTTTTTTTTTCCCAAAAATAATTAAACCAGAAAACACTGGAATATCTATTATAAAATATTAGTTAATTATAAAATAAAAATATTACTCATGTAGTTATGTAAGTCTCCACATAGAATCATAGAATGTTAGGGGTTGAAAGGGACCTAGAAAGATCATCTAATCCAACATGCTTTCTGTAAGTTATTTCTTTGGTGACTTTTTCTGAAAGCTCCATTTAACTTAGCTTGACTTTTATCTAAATGCATTTTTGACAATGTTTAACATGTGACTGAAATTATTTCCCTCTGTCTTCCTCCCCAATGCTGCTTTGATAACGAGCTGGGAAATCAAAAATGTACATTTAGATAATGCCATATCAGTGTCTTTACTTTCCTTAAATTCATGGCTTTTTTTTTTTTCCCTATCAAGTGCTCAAATCATACCAGGATGTTGGAATCACTGCTGGAAATGAGATTTCTGAAGTTCAAAAAAATGAGTCCATCATATCCATTCCTGTGTCAGGTATGATTTCAGTCTTTCTCTGTTTCATTTGTTGTTTGAGAAGTCTGTAAAAACCTACAAGTTTAACATGATTTTTGTACATGAGGTAGCTTAATGCAGGATACAGATAAGAAGATGCTAATTTATCCAACTTCTTGAAACCAAATGTGAAATAAATAATACCATTTATGAAAAGTTTGACTGGAGTTTTTCATGGTGCACTGTACCTCTGCTTTTGTAACCTACTATGTGTGTAAATTTTAGCTTGATTTTCATGCCATTTGATCTCGGGGAGTTGGTGTTTTGTAGACCAAATGAATTGAGCAGTGGGATGTTAAGACATCACAGCTCCACGTGAAATCAAGTTGTAGCTGGTTAGCTAATTATGCAGTTGTTCCATGCATCTCCTAATGTGTGTAGTAGCTATATGCCAAGTAACAGTGCCCCAGTCTCAAGCAGGAATTTTATTCCCCATCAGTCATCTTCTGGGCCAGTTTGTAGGAAGAAAACCTAGAAGGTAGCCTTGATTTGGAGCTAAATGTTGTGGGGTTATTTTAATTTATTTTATTTTCTTCCTCTATGTTATAAATCCTTAATAAGATAAATTACACTATGTAGAATTACTGTGTAGAATTACATAAGTACTATGTTGACTTCATTGAAGTCCCCAAAGTGATTGGCTCTGGCAGACATGCGCTGGAGCGGAGGATGGTGCTGAAAGTGGCAAAACTGAAGGCAATAGTGCAGAGAAGAGGATGCCCCAGCCCCCACCCCTAGAGAGGGAAAGGCTGAGGCCTATGGAGCAGGAGCTCTGACTCAGTGAGGGAGGGGACAGGACCGAAGACAGCCAAACCCCAGCACATACAAAAGGGAGTTTGATAGACCAGAGCGTGGTGCTCAAGTTGAGGCTCAGGAGGCTGTTTGTGCAGGAAGGGCCAGCAAGAAGGGCAAAGTCAACTGGCAAGCTCAGGAGCTTAAGAGATGAGCTCTCTCAGAAGAGACCTAACTGTGCTTTCAAGGCTCCTCTCTGTGGGAGGCCTAAAACAGCAGCAGTAACGTAATGGGAGCATCAGGTAACACCAAGGGCTATAAGGAGGCTCCTTCTTCCCCAGTCTCAGTAGTGTTAAGCTCCTAGTGTTATGGTGATGGCATGCCATAGTTCCCCAGTTGGATGTTGGAGTTGCTGTGCCAGTGATGTTAGAGGCTTCCACCCAGATGGTCCTTCTGACAGAAGATGTAGCTCTGCTGGTATCTGGTTGTGAGGAATGCTTGGTGCCTGTCCCTGAAGCTGGAGTTGACAGTCATCTCCTCTGAAGAAAGTGTGACCTTGAGCTATGCTGTCATGTCAAGGAGTTATGTGAGGAAGTCAGTAGACTTGTAGCATTTATGATGATCAGAAAGAGATAGATAGGATATTCTCAGAGACCTTACGGACTCGGATCCCTCTACATGGGAGGTGTGGGTAGGCTCTGCACTGTGTCCCACAAGAAGACAAAAGTCAGCAGAAGAGGAAGACTGGAAACTAGTCACTTTCTATATGAGGACGAATGCTTCTGCTCCTCCTGAAGACTTGCCATCAATAAGCAGGTTTAGTGCCCTCCAAGCAGGGGAGTTGCTGGGTGAGGCTTCAAGCAAAGCAACTGAGTTGCTGTACCCTGTGCTAGAATCACCTAGAAGAAGCAGAGAGTGATCATTATGGGTGACTCCCTGCTACAGGGGACCTGTCTGCCAACCTGACCAGTTGCCCAGAGAGGTTTGTTGTCTGCCAAAGGCTTGAGTCAGAGATATCACAGGAAGACTACCAAGGCTTGTGAACATATCCGACTGTTACCCCTGCTGGTCTTTCATGTAGGCACAAATGATATTAAGGATAATTTGAGAACAATCAATTACAATTTCAGAGCTCAGGATGGAGGTCAGGGGTCTGGGGACCCAGATAGTCTTATGTTCAATCCTGCCAGTTAGGGTAAATGATAAGAGGAGAACTAGGTGGATTTACCAGGAAACAACTGGCTGCGTCACTGGTATTGGCAACAGGACATTGGCCTGTATAATCACAGGACTCTGGTTGCTGATTGGCAGCTGACTGGGAGAGATGGCGTCTACCTCATGAAACAGGGCAGGTGTATCTTTGAAAATGGGCTGGCCAACCTTATAAGGAGAGGTTCAAACTGGGAATGGTGAGGAAGAGAGAGAGTTATGGGAGCCACCCAGGCAGCAAAGCAAGGCTCATAGAGGGTTACTTGCGACAAATACTTGCAGCCCAAGAAGTGCCTTCAAGACATAACCATGGGATAACCTTTTGCCTTCTGGGAAGTGGATGTGCTCAAATACCTCACTGAAGTGCTTGTATACCAATGTGCATTGTATGAGGAACATATGGGAAGATTTGGAGATCTGCGTGCAATCAGAATGCCCTAGTTTGATCGCAGTAATGGTGGGGTAGCTTGCATAACTGGAATGTTGTAATGAAGGGCTACATGCTTTTTAGGAAAGACAGGCCAGGAAGTTGAGTTAGTGGAGTTGCCCTTTATGTAATTGATCTCCTGGAATGTATGGAGCTTTGTCTTGGGGAAGTCAGTGAGAGGGTTGAGTGTTTGTGGGTTAAGATCAAAGGACAGACTAACAATGGTGATACTGTTGTGGGTGTTTGCTGAAGGCCACCTGATTAGAGAGAGGAAGCAGATGAGACCTTTTACAAACAGCTGGGACGAGCCTCAGTCACAGGCCCTGATTCTCAATGGGGATCTTCAAGCACCCTGACATCTGCTGGAGGAACAATACAGCAAGGCACAAACAATCCAGGAGGTTCTTGGAAAGCATTGTTAGTAACTTTTTGACATAGGTGATAGGGAAGCCAGTGAGGAAAAGTGTGCTGTTAGAGCTCAGTATTAACAAGGAAGGTCTGGTTGGTGAAGTGAAATTTGGGGATTGTCTTGGCCACAGTGACCACAAGATCACAGAATTCAGTATCCTGCTAGGGGGAACTAGGGCAGTAGTTGAAGTATTGTTAAATAGTAGTTGAAGATTGCAATGCTCAGCTTCAGGGAGAGCCTCCTTAGGAACTTTCTTGGGAGAGGCCCGTGGGAACATGCTCCAAGAGGAGTCCAAGAAATTGGTTAATATTCATGGATCACTTTCTTGAGGCCTAAGAACAGTTTATATGAACAAAAGGGGCAAAAGACCTTCATGGATGAACAAGGAACTCCTGTGAAAAGTCAGCCATAAGCAGAATGTACACACGAGGTGGAAACAAGGAGAGGTCATCACGGATGAATACAAGAAGGTTGTCAGGGTGTGTAAAAATGCAATGAGGAAGGCCAGGACCCAGCTGGAATTAAATCTGGCTAAGGATGTCAATGGTAAGGAGAGCTTCTTCAAATACATGAGTAATAAAAGGAATACCAGGGAAAATTTATGCCTGCTACTGAATGGAACAGGGAGGGTCACTTGCTACAGCTGCTGCAGAGAAAGCCAAGATACTGAATGCCTTCTTTGCTTCAGTCTTCACTCCTAAGATCAGCACTTGGGAATCCCTAAGCCAGGAGACAAGGGAGAAGATATGAAGAAATGGAAGACTTTCCCTTCAGTTGAGGAGGATTGCGTTAGGGACTGTTTAGTCAAACTTGACATCCACAAGCCTGTGTTCCCCAATGTCAACCACAGGTGCTGAGGGAACTGGCAGACATGATTGCTAGGCCACTCTCAATCATCTTGAAGAGGTCAGGTGAGGTGCCTAAGACTGGAAAAAAGCGAATGTCACCCCAGTTTTCAAAGGGCAAGAAGGAGGACCTAGGGAATTGCAGGCCAGTCAACCTCACCTCAGTCCCTGGAAAAGTGATGGAACAGCTTATCCTGAAGGGCATGTCTAAGCATGTGGGAGATAAGGAGGTGATCAGGAATAGTCAGCATGGATTCATCAAAGGAAAATCACTCATAGCAAACCTGACTGTCTTCTACAATGGGATAGATGGCTGGGAAGAGAGCCATTAATGTTGCTTACCTGGACCACAGCAAGGCTTTTGACACTGTCTCCCACAATATCCTCATAGGCAAGCTCAGGAAGTGAGGGCTGGATGAGTGGACGATAAGGTGGATCAAGAAGTGGGTGAATAACCAGTCTCAGAGGGTCATGATCAGTGGCTCAGAGTCTAGCTAGAGGCCTGTAACTACTGATGTCCCCCAAGGGTAAATACTGGGGCCAGAATCATTCAGCTCCTGCCTCTTAGAACGAATAACCCCCTTGTACCAGTACAAGCTGAGGGCTGACCTGCTGGAATGTAGCTCTGCATGGTAGGACCTGGGGTAGCTGTGTGGACAACAAGTTGTCCCTGAGCTAGCAATGTTCCATTGTGGCCAAGAAGGGCAATAGTATGCTGGGCTGTGTTAGCAAGAGCATTGCCAGCAGGTCAAAGGAGGTGATCCTGCACCTCTACTGAGCCCTGGTGAGGCCTTACCTTGGAGTACTCTGTTCAGTTCTGGGCTCCTCAGTACAAGAGAGATATGGGGCTCCTGGAGCAAGTTCAATCACAGAATCACAGAATATTAGGAGTTGGAAGGGACCTCAAAAGATCATCTAGTCCAAC
>VWZX01003076.1:50389-60441 GCA_013399015.1 Galbula dea
TATAGACAGAGACAAAGAAGGTCTTCAGTAACTCCACCTTCTTTGTATCTTCTGTCACCAAGGCACCCATCTCAGCAGGGGGCCTACACTGCCTCTAGTGTTAGTTTTTCGGGCAATGTATTTGAAGAAGCCCTTCCTATTGTCCTTGGCCTCCCTTGCAAGGTTTAATTCCAGAGAGGCCTTATCTTTCCTGGTTGCCTCTCTACAACCTCTGACAACAGTCTTGTACTCTTCCCATGTGATCAGCCCCTCCTTCCATGATCTGTAGACTCTCTTCTTCCACTGCAGTTTGCCCAGCAGTTCCCTACCGAACCACGCGTGTCTCCTGGCTCCCCTCCTCGATCTTCTACGTGTTGGGATGTTCTGATCTTGAGCTTGGAAGAAGTGGTCCTTGAATGTTAACCAAGTCTCTTGGGCCCCTTTATCTTCTAGTACCCTGCCCCATGAGATTTCCCCTAGTAATTTCGTGAAAAGATCAAAGTTGGCCCTTCTGAAGTCTAGGGTTTTGATATTACTAGGTATTCTGTTCCTGTTGCACAAGATCCTGAACCTTACCGTATCATGGTTGCTGCAGCCAAGTTTGCCCTCAACCTCTACCTTTTCAATGAGACCCTCCTTGTTAGTGAGTATCAGGTCCAGCAGCACTCCCCTCCTAGTGGGCTCAAGGCTTAGCTGTGGGTAGACATTGATCTGCTCACACTAAGAAGCTCTGACCATTGTTGCACTGGCCAACAAGGATGGGCTTCAAACCCATGCTTGCCGAGCACAATGGATCAGCAGTCCATCGCCTTCACCACTCGGCCACCTCGTCCACATGCTGCTAAGTTTATTGCCCATCATCGAAGTTATGTAGTCTACTTCAGTCATAACAAGCAGTTTCACTTAAAATACTTTAAAATAAATTAACCAATTCAATTTACTGCTATGCTTCAAGCAAAACAATATGAGTGGGTAACTAAGCAGAATGACTAGGAAGAAAAGGAAGCCAGCTATTGCTTTCTGCTGCACAACTGAATCCAGAAGACGTAAAGCAGCTAGCTTTAAAAACTATGTATGCTGTACCATTTTAATGCCTAGCATCATTCCAGTTTTGAAATGGCTGCTAATGTTCAGTCTGCTACTTTACACTGTTAATACTGTAACACTTAAAACTTTCTGTTGATTGCTGGCCTCAGTATATGACTACTAGCAGTAGGTACATGTACGTGTTTGAAAACTGTGTTTGGCAAATAGGAGAAATAACAAATCCATGTAGACAATGGTAATGTCTACTTTAACAGCCCTGTTACTTGTAACCAGAAAGTAACTGAATATTTCTGAAGCTTTTGGGTAAGGTAAATCTAAAAGATACTACCAAAGTCAGAGTGAATGCCTGAAATTAACTAATAAAAAGGCTTTCATTCAGTTTGAAAATGAATGCCAAGATTTTTATGTGACAATTCCACCTTAACAGTCTCCTGTCCTACCAAAAGTAAGAGTTCAAAATAAACAAGTTTTCAGCAAAATCAATGTCAAAATACATACCTATCACATAGATCGCTGCCTAGATGAAAGCCTGAAAGAAGAAACAGCCTTTGTTATTAAAAGCCTTGCCCTTTGATAAAGACAAATAATAAACATGTTAAACACCCTGCAGGATAGAATACATCAACCTGAATTTGTTCACATTTATTTTTAATATTTTACAAAGGCTTAATGACTTGTGAGAGAGCTTTTGATTGACTACCAGGTTAATACGATCTTCAGAGAACATTAGCAGCTCACTAACTGACACGGATAGATTTGCTAGGAAGATGAGATTACCGTTGTCAGTTTTCTGCCATAATCAAACTAAGCTTATAAATTCCAACTAACTTCGAGGAAGCTACCTGTTCCAATTAAGTATACAGTGTTTTCTGGAAAATCAACAATTGACAAGTACTTAATTAAGTCAGTTTACAATTTCATGGAATTCAGGAAATACGGCTGAAGATGACTATGGATGTCTTGGAAAGAAGAGCACTATTATCCTTCCTAAGATGAACTGTATTCTCTAAAAATGACAGCTGCAACTTAGTACCACTTAGTCTTCTTAGCTTGCAAGTAGAAGGTTTCTAGTTAAAAGACAAATCTGTGATCTCGGTGCACACCATGCCATCTCAGATTCACTTCATAAGTAGATTAGACTATGCTTTGATATGAACGTAAAACGAACCTGAGGTATGCATCCCTAGCATGCTCCCTGGCACATCAAAGTAGCTTTAAGCAAAGAGGTACTATATAATTGTTATACAAACAATAAACTATTCAATACATCAGCTCTAAGCTGTTAAGCTCATGTAACCTTCACTAAAATCAGCAGATATTCCGACTAAATAGTCATCAAAGATGAATGAAAAAAGTTTCTTCGTATACACAGAGAAAGTGGAGGACAAATTTCATATCTTTTTATATATCAGCAAGCAAAGCACTCATAAACATCATATTTTGATTTTATGATACAACAGAAATACATACTATCATTTTTTAAATCCTATACCCATGTCCTACATTATAGTTTTGGGAAAGATCCAAAGTATGCAGATACTTTCCAATTAATTTTTGTTGAACTAGTACTTGTAAATATTCAGATTTTCTACCTTTAATTTTGTTTTTCTCTCTCATATTTTTCATTTTTTGGCGCATTACGAAGATGGTGAAGGGTCTGGAGGGGAGATCATGTGAGGAGCGGCTGAGGTCATTTGATTTGTTTAGCCTCAAAAAGAGGAGATTGAGGGGAAACCTCATAGCTGTCTTCAACATCCTCACAAAGGATAGTAGAGGGGCAGGGACTGATCTTCTTAATCTGGTGGAAAGCGACAGAACTAGGGGAAATGGGATGAAGTTGAGTCAGGGGAGGTTCAAGCTGGAGATTAGGAAAAGATTCTTCACTCAGAGAGTGGTTGGGATCTGGAACAGTCTGCCTATGGAAATAGTCTCAGCACCATGCCTGACGGAGTTCAAGAAGCATTTAGACAACACTCTCAAGTACATACTGTGATTCTTGGGGTGTCCTCCATGGGTTTAAGAGCTGGACTTGATGACCCTATTGGGTCCCTTCCAGCTCAGTCTATACTATGATACTATATTTCAGTAACAACTGTTGGGATTGCATTAAACTTCAGCAGTAGTTAGTAAATTTTAAAGTTAGCAAAGTTAGTAAAGTTTAATATTCAATTCCAAGTTTATTATCCCGTTCAATGAATACATACCATCATCTTTGATTCTAGCATCTTCAGAGAATGAAGAAGGAGCACCACCAAGCTCTAAACTGCCAGCCATTTCAAAATCTTCTATTATTTTCAATAGCTACAAATGAAACCCCAAGACTTAAGTAACAATACATTCTTCAGGATATTCCTGAGACTTAAACTGCAGATATTCATGTAAAGTTTGCTTTAAATATTTTTCCCTTTGAATCTTATTAACATTTTAATGGAATAGTTTGGTTCAAAACAAAGAAAATAATTCAGGAATCAAAGCAGCTCAATTAGATTAATTTCATCTAAAGAGTTCAATTTTTGGACTGCTACTTTTGAGAAAAATACATATGAACTATACTATTCTTGTAAATAGCTTTACTCCCATTGATCATATTATTTTTATTTGAAAATAGCTGAAGTTTTCGAATATATCTTGCCTGAAAAACATAAAAATATTTCTATGTTCTTCGTAAGTCAGGAGTTTCCTGAAGTTTAAAACTGGAAAGTGAAAGCAAAGACCAGACATTTCACTGAACGTTATTCTTACAAAGAAAAGGCCTCAAAAGTGATTTATAATACATAAGAAATTGCTATAAAAGGAATGACCAAAAAGTGAAACTGAAATAAAGGCAAAAAAAGAAAATGAGTTTATCTTCATGGTTTGGCTAGATATCCAGAAGAAGTTTTAAAACCAAAATGCAGTGAAACGCTGAAACAAAGAAAAGGTATGTGAAGATTCTTTTTCACTCCAGGCTTTTAAAAATCCTGCCTGATAATAACCTTAATTAAGGGTATAAACTATTAAATAATCCACCCTTAGTGTAATAACTCTACGTAGGTAACACAATGAGATCCTTACATTTCTGTGACTATGTAGAAGGATAGGCAATGAACACTATTTGTTTGAATAATTATGCAAAAAGTAGATGCTGTGGAGTTACACAGTGCTACTGAATTTATTCTGTATTAAGCCAGTCTACAGGAACCAGCAATGTAAAATCAGAACCTACTGGCTCATTCTTAGTCACTCCCAGTTTGCTCAGAACTTCACAACAAAAGAAGTCAAAGTAACATGAAGAAATAATTGCCAGTGTACCCTGCTTCGTACCTAAAAGTCAGCCACACTTACAGTTGTAGGCAAATTCATCTAGATACAGTATTAAGAGGTCTGTCAAAAATTTTTAACTTTTCATTGTTATCTCTGTCATGACCTATAAAACAGTAATTCCTGAATTATATAAAAGATCACCTGAACGCACTATATCTAAAGTGCATTTATTTTACTTCCACATTTAGATTTATGAAGATGTTAAAAATGTAAATATTCTACGAAACAAATATGAACATGTCACATAATATTCTGCAGAGGTACAACTGCAAATATCTTAGACAAAAAGGTCTCTTGGTCAGGCTGATCTTTTGTGATATTCTTTTTACCCAGTTACAGAGATATTAAATATTTGCTGCCCGTTCCATAAGAACATTATAACTCTGTCCAGCATTTGGTCCATCGTAAGTGACCATGTCAGCCAACTAATGTGTACTAAATGTGGAAAACTGTGTATTATTCTCTCTCCTACCACATATACTAAGATTTGAAAATACATCATTCCAAAATGTACATTTTATCTTTAGCTGACAGAAGTTACAATATAAACTGCTTCAGACACGAGAGTTAGCAGTCAGAACTTACCAGTTTTGTATTTCTGAAATCCTCCTCCATTTTTTCTGTTATGCTCTGTAGTGTCTGTAATTGCATATCCATTTCCTGCTGCTTTGATGAAAAGTGTTCTTTGCCGATTACCTTGGATGGAAGCCCCGAAGGAGGAAAAGTTCTGTCATCTGCATGCACTATGTTCCAAGTTACACTATCTCTAGCAGAATCTGACTTCATATCTTCTTTTTGCACTTGGCTTGATACGTGTTTCAGATGATCATCTTGAAATAAAGAGAGTACCAACATCACTGAATAAACAGCAAACATTTAAGTACTGCAACTAATTAGGCATAGCTGCACTATACCTAACAATATGTTGCAGAAGGCAGGAATCATCACAGAAGAAATTGAATGTATGAAAGTTTCTATGTATAAGACTAAACAAGCAGGATATGAGTTGGGGAAAGGCTGCAGGTTTTCTGTGGAAGCCACAGTACTGCAACAAAGAATACTGCTTTTTTTTTTTTCTCCCGAATTAAAACAAAAATGGTTTACCTTTCTTATGAAGTGCCTCAGTTGGAATTGCATTAGTAACAGAAGCTGTCATGTGATGAAGTTTTGCAGTAGATGGAATTTCAGAGTTCTCATTTTGCTGTGCAATAGTTATCTCTTCTGCAGACTCTGGTATCATAGGCAAATTCTTAAGGATGTCATTGCCTTCAATGTCAATCACATTGATATATTCACGTTTACTCTAAATGAGAAAAATATTGTAAAGAATTATACAGTGTATGTTTTGCATACATTTTCTACAGCACATTGTTAACCATTTCCTGTGTTTATGTCTTACTAGAACTGTAGAATCCTAGAATGTCCCCAGCTGGAAGGGACCCCCAAGGATCATCAAGTCCAACTCCTGTGTAGGCACAGGACAACCCCAGAAGTCACACCATGTGCCTTAAGAGCATTGCCCAGCTGCTTCTTGAAATCTGTCAGACTTGCTGCTATGACTACTTCTCTGGGGAGCCTGTTCCAGTGCTTGACCACCCTCTGGGTGAAGAACCTTTTCCTAATATTTAATCTAACCCTGCTCTGGCACAGCCTCATGCCGGTCCCTTGAGTGCTGTCACTGATCACCAGAGAGAAAAGATCAGTGCCTGCCACTCCACTTCCCCTCCTGAGGAAGCTGTAGGCTGCGATGAGGTCTCCCCTCAGTCTTCTCTTCTTCGGGTTCAACAAACCAAGTGAGTCCAGCCATTCCTCAGACAGCTTCCCCTCCAGACCCTTCACCGTGTTTGTGGCCATCCAATCTCCAACAACTTAACACTATTCTTCTACCATGGTGCCCAAAACTGCACACAGTACACAAGGCAAAGCTTCACCAGTGCAGAGCAGAGTGGGACTATTACCTTCCTTGACAGACTAGTAACGCAGTGTTTGATGCACCCCAGGAAACAGTTGGCCATTTTGGCTGTTGGGGCACACTGCTGAGTCATTAAACCTGCTGTCAACCAGAACCCCACAGATCCCATTCTGTGGGGCTGCTCTCCAGCCTCTCATTCCCCAGTCTGTAATGTACATCCAGGGTTGCCCTGTCCCAGGTGCAAAATGTTAAATTTGATATGGCTGGTGATTGCCCACCCCTCTCATCTGTCAGGATCTCTCTGCAAGGCCTCTCTGCCTCTAATGAAGTCGACAATTTAGTGTCATTGGCAAACTTACTTAGTGAACCTTTGATTCCCGCATCGAAGTCGTTTATGAAGATACGGAAGAGCACTGGTCCTAAAATGGATCCCTGTGGAACTCCACTAGTGACTGGTCAGTGGCCTGATGTAACTCCGTTTACTATAACCCTTTAAGCCCAACCCATTAGCCAGCTGCTTACCCATCACATGATGTACTTATCTAGCTGCATGCTGTACATTTTGTCTAGAAGGATACTGTATTGGAAGCTTTACTTGAAACCCAAAAAAGATTTTATCAACTGGTCTCCCTTGGTTGACTAAGTAGGTAACCTTGTTGTAAAAGGAAATGAAGTTTGTCAAGCAGGAGCTTCCCCTAATGAATCCATGCTGGTTGTTACCAATGACTGCGTTGTCTTTCAGATGTTTTTCATCCAGACTCCCAGAATACAACTCCCAGGATAATCTTCTCCATAATTTTACCAAGCACAGAAGGCTA
The DNA here is from genome assembly GCA_013399015.1 of Galbula dea. Classification (NCBI taxonomy): domain Eukaryota; kingdom Metazoa; phylum Chordata; class Aves; order Piciformes; family Galbulidae; genus Galbula; species Galbula dea. The sequence goes on from VWZX01003076.1 coordinate 57,449, forward strand.
ACAGGCTTCTTAGTTATCAGGGTCATCCCTGTTGCCCTTCTTGAAAATAAGAACTTTTGCCAGCTTCCAGTCCATTGGGACATCCCCAACTTCCCGACAGAGTTGAAAAACCATTGAGAGAGGCCTCACGATGATATCAGCCAGTTCTTTAAGTACCCTTGGATGAATCCTATAAGGCCCCATAGACTTACAGGAATACAGCTGGAGCAGCAAGGCCCACACAAATTCAGGATTGGCTGGGAGTTTAACATTCTTGCAGTCATGGGTTTCTAGCTGAGGTCTCTCTGGGGACCCCAGAGTTCATCATCTGTGTTGAAGACTGAGGCAAAAAAAGCAGTAAGGATTTCTCAGAATGGAGGGGAACAACTACTCTTATAACAACTACTACTTGTAAGAACTACTCTTCTTTTTTATCATAGGTGGTTGTAATGTTGGAGGGAAGCTGTCCTGTCCTGGGCAACTCATCCATCCCAGAAGGGCCTCTGGAGGCATCATCAGTTGTCTCTCCATCCAGGGTCTCATACCTGTTGTATAAAGTCACCTAGGGATGTAAGGGAGACTGGGAGGAGATATGCCTGCCATCCTCAACAGTGACCTGCTTCCACTCTCCTCTCTCTCCTAGGTCTCCTCCTTCAGCTTGGTGGTGAGAGTGGAGGAGGTCCTTTGTCTCTTGTGTCATGGCTGCCTGGCGCGTATGTATCAGAGATGGCAGAGTACAATTCCACCAGTCAATCTCCTGCTCTGACTCCCTGATGCTCCCCAGCCTGGACACCTCCTCCTGCAGCTCTGTCACTAGGCTGAGCAGGTCTTCCACCTTAGCACATCTCCCACAGGTGTGATCACTGCTTCCATCCAGTATTGACAGGAAACTTAGGTGCACCTTGCAACCTGGGACTTGGACAGCCCTTGGGACCTCTGGCTGGGTAGCCATGTTTGTTCTTGTAGCTGGAGGAGCTGCAAGGGATGATGAGGGTATAACTTTTTGCTACATAAATACCATGTTTCTTAGTATCTGTAACTCCTTGTGAGCAGACTGCAACCCCTTTGAACTGCCAGTGCCTTCCCTGCATGCCCTGCCTGCGCCAACTGCCACCCCACACTCTGGCTGATGTGCCATGTCCAGTTTGCCACCCCAGTTACTAGTGCTCCCTAAGCTGCTTTGGGTAGCTGCAGGAGGCAACAACCCTTGCTGTGTCAACACCTATACCATGTCAGAAAGCTACTGGAGTCCCGGTCTGCCCCTTATTAATGCAGCTTCCTCATAGACACCTGAGCTGGCAGAGCTCCAGTGCTCTCCCTGCTTGCCCTGTCTGTGCACCCTTCTGCGCAAACTGCCACGCCACGCTGTTTTCTAAGTTTGGTTGCAACACTCCTGTTCACTGCACTCCTTAAGGGCTTCTTGATAGGTGTAGTTGCCTTGCCCTGGCCATACTCAGGCCTCATCAGCCTCTTCCATGACAGCTGGTCCTGGCGGTCTCTCTGCTCCCTGTAGGTATCCCTGCCTCAGGAAAAGCTTGGGAAAAATGCTGTATACCAAGACCTACTGCTCCACTGCTGGCCTAGCCAGCTTCAGAGCTGTTTCCAATGACATCTGACCGCTGGTTCCAGTTTCAGTGCATTTAAATCTTCTGCCATTGCCCTGGCAAGATCCATGCCTCCTCAGCCTCTTCCAGGATTGCTGGCTCCTGGCAGTCTTTCTGCTCCCCCAGTGTTTCCTTGCCTCAGAAAAAACCCTGATGCCAAGACCTACCACTCCACTGCTGGCTGAGCGAGATCTGAAGCAGTTTATACTGACATTACTGAAGAGTTGAAGAGCTTTTTGTTTTGGAGACAAAATAACTACAATCTTCTCTATGGCATTATACATCAGATATAATGAACCCAAATTCATGAGGTAAGAAAAACAGTATACTTAAAATGCATTTTAACCATAAGTACATTGGACTACTAACCAAATCATGTGCATCTGACAGAGAGGATGGTAAAGGTCTCCCATTCACTTCAGTGAAGAAGCTCAGTTTTAAATACCTGTCTGGGTGTAGCACCTCAGGGGCACTAGACAATTCTACGAGAAAACAGTAATAGTCAGTAGTGTATTTACAGTAAAGGCCACAAAAATTCAGACAAACTATTTGGAAAGAGGTCTGCAGTCCCTAAATGGTACTAAAAGCTTTGATTAGCATTTATTTTAAAAAATAAAGATTGACAATGTAGTTTAGTATGTTTCATTAATATTTGCCTCTAACAATAAATTACTAAATTATTTTCCATTTTGGAAAATACTCAAAAGACTGAAATCAAAGCAGCATTGGTTTAAAAGCAACAAGGTTTAAAAAAATCTGCATCTTTACTTGATCCAAATTAATTATGCTACTTGGCTAGAAAGACTTCTAATAAACCATCTGCAAAGAAGTCGTATGATGTAGTAAAATAATCTTCAAAATGGAACAATACTCTTAAAGTTTAAAAGAAAGGAAAAATTAACATGGTCACTTGTTACCATAGGGGAAAAACCTCAGGTACTGAGTTCACAGAATCACAGAATAATTAAGGTTGGAAGGGACCACCAGAGGTCATCTAGTCCCTGGTCCAGCAGGGTCCCCTACGCACATTACACAGGATGGTACCCAGACAGTTTTTCAGTATCTCCATAGGAGACTCCACAACCTCTCTGGGCATCTTCTTCCAGTGTTCAGTCACCCTCACAGTAAAGAAGCTCCTCCTCATATTTAGGTGGAACTTCCTGTGTTCCAGTCTGTGCCCATTGCCTTGCATCCTATCCTTAGCATCACTGAGAAGAGCCGGGCTCCACCTTCTTGACACCCTCCCTTCAGATACCTACATACATTGATAAGGTCCCCCTCAGACTTCTCCAGGCCGAACAAGCCCAGCTCCCTAAGCCTTTCCTCATAATGGAGATGCTCTAGCTCCCTAATCATCTTTGTAGCTCCCCATTATCTTTCAGGCAGGTGGAGAGGAAGCCACATCCTGTA
>VWZX01003079.1:0-13374 GCA_013399015.1 Galbula dea
GTTTCTTCAGGGGATGATTTAGGGATAAGAGCAGTGTCAGGCTATTGGTTGGACTAGACGATCTTTAAGGTCCTTTCCAACCGTAATGATTCTGTGATTCTGCGATCTTTAAGGTCCCTTCCAACCTGAGCCATTCTATGATTCTATGAAGTAAACCTTCAAGAAAATATAATCATTTCACATGCTTTCTTTTCTTCCACGGGTATTTATAATCTGATTTCAATAAATACAAATGAAAAAATATTTTCAGTACTAATTTTTGTTAGAGATTTTGTATTTTCATATCAGAAGAGTAAAACACATACAATACTACACAGAGAAATAACTGCTCTGCTGTGGTCCTGGAGCACCTCATCCATGTCCTTATTCTGTGAACTTGGTAGTCACAAGGCTGTTTTTCACACTGTTTTTTCCCCTTGTTCCTCCTTATTTTGCTGTCATCAAATTCAAGAAGTATTTGGACAATGCTCTTAGGCACATGGTGTGTCTTTAGGGAGCTGGACTTAATGATCTTTGTGGGTCCCTTCCAACTTGGGATATTCTATGATTCTATTATGAAGCCACTGTTCATAATCCTTCACAGACTGGGTTTATCAACCTTATCTCATCTGAAGTTCCCCTTTTTCAGATATGCTTTAATTATTTCTGCCCAGTCTACTCTCCTAAAATAGTCTATAGAACACATCATCTGGAAATATTATCAGAATACTTTTGGAAGTAGTATTACAGATAGAAGACAGATAACAAGAAAAAAGACAAAGTCTGGAGTTTTACAACTTAAAGTAGAGTGTGGTGTGAGGAAGATTTTGTTGTAGCTGTGCTAGATGTCTTTTTCTTAGTTTCACAAACAACATATCCTTCCATAAACCACAAGTACTCTTTTAGTCATGTTCCTACCCCTCATGTTGCATGCTTGCACAGTAGAGAAGATGTAGAAACTATGAGGATTACAACAGAATCACTCATACAGAATAACTCCTCTCCTTGTGTCCAGTTACCCACTAAACTACATGGTATTTGGATTTTAGAGCAATAGAAGGTTGATCTAACCTATTCCACTGCACTGCAAATTTTCATTCATCACATTTTTAATTTCAGTGTATTTCTGTTACCTATTAATCTTTGTCCCATTCCCTCTACCAAAATGGTTAGATAACACTTAGACATGCATGAAACTCCTAACTACTTTATTCCAAACTGTTTCAACTGTCATTGTTTTATTGTGATTATCTCCATTTCCAAACTACCACTGTCATCTCTTTTATGTTACTTTACAAATTCAGCTAAATAAACACATGGAAAGTCTTCAGGATAAAATAATATTTTAAATGTCATTTCTTTTCCTGTGAAAATACATTACACTTAGGTACACAGAAATTAGATCTATTTCAGGTGAGAAGTTATAGACTTGTCTCTGTCAGGTTCAAAGCAGACACAATGAAACTGAAAACAATGATGTTATATTTTAATATCCACTCTATTCACAATTTCGTTTCTCTTACAACAGTTAAAATGTCATCAGAGTGAAAAAGTGAAATACTTACATATGAACAAGTTACCTATGTATATTCTAATTTGTGGTAGTGTGGAATGATTCACATTTCTGGTGCTGATGACCTCTGGATATTTCCTGGAAAAGCAGTGCCTGTTGGGACTACATGAGCATCCCCTGGTAAAGTTGGATGAATACAAATGTAATCCCAAATGGCTTCTCCTTTTTTTAAATTTATACCTATCTTCATATGACATGCAGATCTCCACAGGAGAGAGGGAAGTATTACCTGTGAGCTCTCTGGCGTAGAAATCCCCTGCAAACTTCTATTACCTTTGTGCTTGCAGTCATAAAGAAACAGAATATAGGTTTTCACAAATCTTATATCACGGTAAGACCTCTGTGTCTGAAATATTGTTCACTACAGATAAATGTGACATGAAGAGGTTGCTATACCCAAACAAATCCACTGTTCACAGGGCACAGTTCTTTGCAAGCAGAATGATTCAACAGCTAAAAAGCAGTTGAGACAGTTGGGAAGTATAGAAATCACATGTGAAAGGCTCTGTCAGCAGGACTCAGGCTCAGCTGTCCATGTGGCACTGTATTTTTCAGAAGCCCCTACAGCTCACACAGCAGCACGCAGTGAAATTTCACTCAGGGAAATTAAAGAGGACTTAATTTCACAAATGGAGATATGTGGAGGCCACTTGAGCGAGCAACAATGAGCTGTTTTCTGCACAACCATAAAGCTAATTTATTTTAAAAACACAAAAATTAGTTGAGATACAATCCTGTCTTTTATGTAACATTGTAATAAAGTGTCATGGCAAACCACGTTAACAGTCACAGAAGAAAATATTTTGCACAAGGGGCAAGATTCTGGCTGAGAGAACAGCTATTTTGCTATTCTTGGGTTTGGTTATACAAAGGCATGAAGAAGATTTTTTTCTCGTCATTCAACAGTGAATGATGAAGACAGCTAGAAATTAGAAAATAGCAGTGTCTCCATGAGAAAAAAAAATACAGAAGAAACACAGAAGGTTAGCAAACCTCATGTGAGGGGAACAGACTAATAATGACAGCACAGATCAGAGGGTAGGCAGAAGCAGATTAAAAGGAGACTTTAACAAAAATGTGAAAGTAAAAGGCAGCTAAATTAAATACCAATCACATGTTACCTTGCACACAGAGACGAAAGAGAAGACTTAGGAGAAAAAAAAAAAGCAAGCCTGAAACTGTATAAAAATGAGGTAAGACCGAAGGGTAGTCAATTACTGACTGAGAGCAACAATGAGCTGTTGGAAGATCAACAACGGAAGCAACAGCATGTCTTTTGTTCTATTTCACTTTTACATACTGTGCTGTACATTTCACAGACTCTCCAAATGCCTGCAGTACCTCAGCCACAGGATCCATTAATGAACACCTTTCAAATACAGGCAAGTTTAAACAGGTTTTCACATCACAAAGGCAAGGGAAAAGAGTGTACTGGCATCTAGGTTCATAAAGCAGCAAGATAACATGAGAGAAAGTTATGGCAATTTATTTTACTGTTTTGACAGCTATAAAATTCTTCTCCACACAAACATGTTCCTTATTTCTGATCACTCAAGACACAACACCGCTTATGAATGCCACTTAGTCCCACAGAGCTATGTATAGGCTCTTCAGGAAAGAGCTTATTGGACCTATTCTGAGTCACACAGTGTGGACTCAAAGCACACACAAGAGTCTGTCATGGTAAAACAAAAAATGAGTAAACAAATGTTGACTTAATCATACCATGAGATGTTTTGGTTCTTACTTAAAACTGTTGTATTCAAAACCCTGCTGGGATGATCACAGCATACAGAGGACCAAGTACCTCACTTGCCACACCTTTTCTAACAAGAGATAAGGTAGTCACTAAATGGAAAAATTATTGCAGTTGTTTATACCCGATCCTGTTGTCTGTTGGTTTTAGCTATATTTTCAAAACCAGCAAACACACATGTTATTGTAGTAATGGAAAAACAGATACAGAGATTTATTATTTGAGGTAAAATAGTCCCATCTTACTTACCTTGATCTCTTTCATGCCATGTCCGACTCCCTGCAGCTGGTGAATTTGGAGAAGGATAGAAGTCTCCTGTTGGGCTTGGCTCCATATTTTCATCTATGGAGATAGTTTTGGGTCTCTTGCTGTTGAAGTAATGTGAGATTTGGCAGTGAATATGATATGCAGCTAGTAGTGGTAAATGAACTGTTTGGATTTCAACAAATATTTCACTACAAAGTAACTGGGGCACATAAAGCACAAAAAAAAGTGGGTATCAGATCTTATACTAACTTACATAGATGATGTTATTTAACAATATGTAATGCAGGTATGTGGTCACATTTTTCACATGATTTAGTATTTCAGAGATGGTGTGAATAAGTAACATACAAAAGTCTACCAAACAGCCTTTGGCTGAACAATCAGGAAATCACTTCCTGTAGCCTACCAAAGAAAGGTTGTTTCATGAGAGTGTTAAACATTACGCAGAAACCAAAAACGTAAAAAAACGTACCGGAAAAGTATTACTAATAAAGATAAAACAAGAACTTCCTGAGTGTGTTCATAAGGAAAAAATGTCATTTACTCTATTTCACCAGTAGTCACTATCTCACACTAAGATTTTCAAAAAGTTCTAACCTGAAACAAAGACTTTTCATTTTAGACCAGTTTAATTAAAAACAACAAAAGGCCCATATTTCAAGTCACACTATATAAAAGCAGGCAGCACTTCAGTACAGTGGAAGGAAGTAAATTTTCTCCATAACAATATATACTGAAGCTGTTACGCTGACTGCTAAAGAAAACCAGGATGAAGTTTTTAATTGTGGTCATGTATTATTATTATTATTACTGTTGTTCTTATTATTTTATTATTGTTGTTATTTTTATTATTTAGACAGCACTGTGTGAATTAATCTTTGTGTTTCTAAAATGTACTAGATGAACAGCCAAGCTGAAAATATAATGGAAAGAAATGGGGCAATATGAGCAAAATAAATCAGAAGCACAAGGCACTGATGGAGCAGCACCTCAGCTCCCTGACAGTCCTGTTAAATCTTTTCCCACTGTGCAGACACTTCCTGACTCACAGGGCTGCAGAAGTGTGTAGCAATGAGAGGTCCTCTAGTGCTTGCGATCTCATGGTACATCATACAGTTTCAGACAACAAAAGGGCCCTAGGGTTGTGACAGACAATACATTATCCGGGAGTCAGAAGAAGGGCACAGTAGGATCAGCCTGCCAGCTGATTCTGAGGGAGGTAACTGAGTCTTTCTCAGAGTTGGGAGTAGGAACCATGTTGAAGCAAGGAAGAAATGGATTCCTTAGATTCAACTGCCCATAGCAGGCACATGTAGATTCCTGAGAAAAGTTACAGAGTTTGTGACTACTTCACATGGTCTCCCCTCTTCTCACTGTGCTGGAAAGTGCTCCCCTGTAAATGTACGGCAGGAATCACACTTTCATGGGCTGGGGTGATGCTACAGATAAAGACAGCTTTACATATCTGTCCTAACACCTCTTCCATAGGAAAGAGTACCTGTCCCAACATATGTTTCAAGACAGAGGTCCAAATGGGAGCCCTCAAAGACAGCATTTGAGTCTGCAATCACCCTGTGGCATCAAGTCCTACCAGCAGGTACCTCGCTGCTAGACTTTTCTGCAATTCAGCAGCAGTTTCAAGATGCATAGGTGTTTGCTTAGTAGATGATTATTTAGCACTACACTGACAAAAGTTACTATCATCTTTGATATCAACAATGACATGCAATAATAATATCACTTCAAATTACAAGATGTGTAACATATATATCTACACAGAGATTATGGTAACAGATATCACAGAATCACAGAATATTAGGAGTTGGAAGGGACCTCAAAAGATCATCTAGTCCAAACCCCCTGCCACAATAGGATTCCCTAGACTAGGTCACACAGAAGCGCATCCAGCCAGGCTTTGAATATCTCCAGAGAAGGAGACTCCGCAACCTCTCTGGGCAGTCTGTTCCACTGCTCTGGCACCTGAACTGGGAAAAAATTTCTACGTGTATTCACACGGAACCACCTACGCTTCAGCTTACAACCATTGCCCCTTGTCTTGTCACTGGGCTTCACTGAGAAGAGCCTGACCATCCTCCTGACACACACCCTTCACATATTTCAAAGCATACATGAGGTCACCCCTTAGCCTCCTCTTCTCCAAGCTCAAGAGACGCAGCTCCCTCAGCCTTTCCTCAAACAAAGATGTTCCACCCCCTTCGTCACCGTGGTGNTAGTCACACTGAATGGCAACACAGCCCTCTGGTGTGTCAGCCACTCCACCTAGTTTAGTGTCATCAGCAAACTTGCTGAGAGCACACTCTGTTCCCTCATCCACGTCATTAATGAATAGATTGAAAAGTACTGGTCCCAGTACTGAGCCTTAAGGGACTCCATTAGACACAGGCCTTATCCCACTGACCACAGCTCTTTGACTTCTGCCCTTCAACCAGTTCACAATCTACGTCACTACCCAATCATCCACACCACACTTCCTCAGTATGGTTGCAAGAATGCTGTGGGAGACAGTGTCAAATGCTTTATTGAAATATAAGTAGCTCAACTCACAAAATCACAGCAAATTCATAAAATAGTTGGATGTTGACAGTATTTCTGAACTGCTTGTCCTAGGCTCTTAAACCTGATTTCACATTCAAGTTTACCTGCTTGGTGGAGAGGACAAGGACCTTTGTAGATTTACACCCGAATTCATATCATGGTAATATGGCTGGCTCGGAAGCTCTCCAATTGGGAAGTTCACTCCAGTTCCCTGGGTTATGGGTGCTGAAAAACACATCATCATAACAAGACAAATTAATACTCTAACTTTTTAGGCATCTCTTCATATTTAACACTGGGAAAACTATCGATAGATACATACATGTATCTATTTTTCTACCTCTTGCAGAGATCACTTACAGACATGTTTTATCAATATCTATATCTATATCATGTATATCTAAAAAAGCGAATTATCTTCTCCAATTCCTAGAAACCACCTAACAGATATGCATACATAATATATTTGCTGTATAACCTGGAATCATCAATATGAAAAGGCTAACACAAACTTCAACACAAAATCAATCCTTCTGTAGAGGACTTTTATATTTATAATGAGTGAATCAGGGTTTATAGGGACAGCAAACATATTTTAAAGAACTAAAATAATTGGAAAGAACAAACTCGGGGACACACAAACTCTTTTCCCCTTGATGTTAGCTCTTTTGTATCAGTAGCCTTCTGTGCTGACAACATGTTTTACTGCCTCCTTTTCCTTTCACTCAGTGCCACAGATACTGCTTTACATATGTACATCTACACCCAAACAGACACACTCAGCGTTATCTTCACCTCCTCCAGAGTCTGTCTATTGCATGTCTTGGTATTTCAAGAATAAATTGTATGTTACACATTGTGGTGCATTTACCTTTGTTCACTGTCTGTGCATTGTGCATTTTAACTACCTCTGGCACGTAAAAAGAATAATTGCATGTTGTGTAATGTATCTGATGGTTTGTATGTGTCCTGACAGTTAAAGTACAACTCTGATGCGGCTTGAGGTTAAACAAATGCAGGGTAAGAAATGCCACAGAAACCACACACTTTAAAGCTTATTATTAGAGGTATATTGTGTGCAACAGCTGTAGAAGGTATGATTTCATAACATAACTACAATATTCATTCTTTTCTAGTCTGAATGGCCTCATAATTTACAATGTATTTAACCACCTTGCAAATAAAAGAAAGCTGTATTGCACACATCCTCAGCCTCCTAAACCAGCAAAACTGTATCTTCAGCAAGCACAAAAAAAGAGTACGTCTTTACACTGCAGGATAACAATGGTCAGTATTTTCTAGAAGGATTTAACATAATTTTAGTTGTTCAATATTAATTTCTGACTAGAGCAAATTAAATGTCATATGCATCTTAAGCCTCACGAACCTAATTTAATTCCTTAAGCATCCTGATGTGGCATGAATTCACGCCAGTGCGAAATTTGGACAAGCAGTTTTGGAAACTTGTGCTTCGCTGGTTTTATCATAACCTCAGCAGAAAAGAGATTTTCCTGGAACGTTCATTTGTTATAATGTTGGTGCCATCAGTGCAGACACTCCTAGCTATAACTTTCAAGTATTTTTGTTCACTTCCTAATGAAGCCTTAAGAGAAATACTTTAAGTGTTGATACTAAAGGGAGAAAAGAAGTGTTCAGAAAGAAAAGTCAAATGAAAATATGTGCCAGTTTTATGCCTTACTGCTATAGCAAATTCCTACATGTCAGAAAAATATCTTATTTTTATTCATTTTGGGTTTTCTTTCTTCAGTAAAAGCTTCTCCTGACCTTTTTTATTTATGTTTTATATTTATATTCATGTTCATATGCATAATATTTCTGATGCCAAAACAATCCAATGCAATTAAAAATGCAATTATGGCCAGTGCTATGATTAAAAGAAACACAAGCATAAAATACATAAAGTTAGTCAGCCTTTATATCCATGCTGTGATTTTTCTTTTAAGAGCTACAAATTCAAAAGCAAACTCAAAGAATTAGATGGTTTAGCAAAAGCCAAGGATGTGTAGGACAACCTTAAAAAGCTGCAAGTCTAAAAGATAGAACATTTTGTTATATATGGTAATTTTATTGACAATTTTATTGGCAATTTTATCATTCCCTTAAGCTGTGCAGGGGGACACATAAGAAATTAATTCAATCTTTAAATATTGAAGAGACAAAAGAAGACTCCTGTTTGTTTTATTACAAACACTTGCAAGATGAACTGTAATCCTGTGGTCAAAGACATTAAAATTATGCATGGTTATGGGCATTTCCTATACATCTCCAGGAGAAAATAATCTTCAAGAAAAAAAAACAACAAACAATCACTTGACTATAGCTGGCATTGGAAATGATTGAAAGCAAATGATAACTTACTTCTGGACACCCTCACAAGTTCTGACACGTTGAACACTCCAGATTTTACGAAACTGTCCTCAAGGTACACTGAAAAAGACCACAATAATCAGTATAATGAGAAGATTAATAAATAACTATAGCTAAGTTTACACACCAGATAACAGTATCAACAGTCCCAGAGCTATAATACTCAAAGTACACTGAAAGCTGATCACACAATCTAATGACAGTTGAAATTTAGGCAGAGATGAAAACAATTCTTGAGCATTTGTGAGAAACCAATTTTTAATATATGTATGGAAACTAATAATCAATACACTGAGTTCCCAGCCAACTATCCAGAAATTGTCTAAAACCTAGTTCCTTTGTTTAATAGCTTCAATTTTTAAGTCACTATTGAATTAAGAACTGTATCAGCTGAACTAAGCAATTTCACCACAAAGCAGTCCTGTCCTCGCATACATTTCTGCTAAATAGATTTTTACTTAACTCTTACTCTGCTGATAGTGACTTTACCACCTCCATTACCAAATCATCACCTCTGAAGTAAATGAAGGTTTTATTATTGTTTCCAGCAAAAGCACAAACAGGGCAAAACAGATAAGCTATTCAGTGGGGGGAGTTGCATACTTGCCAAATTATTTATCTGGAAATCTATGTTTAAGAAACCGTTCATTATTGTTTTGGCTTATGTTTACTTATTCTAAGATAAATGTATATGATATACTTTGCCTGCAATGAAATTCAGACACAACTTGGGAGTACTGCATTGAAACAACAGCTACTAGTCAAGACCTATCTCAGCAATGTAACCAGACAACATCACAGAAAGGGAGCTGACAAAACCAGGTTTCTGTTGAAGTCTCATACCAATAATCACTGTGTAAGCTGACTTGGCTGAATTCAAGATTACATGATGTCACAGCCCTTACAGGTGGGAAATGACAACCATTTACCAACAGAAATATTTAGATCTATACTTGCTGTTCATTGGTGCTCCAATAGAATTATTTTTTTATTTGTCTTCATGTGAGACAACACTCTAAGATCTTCTTATTGTGGTTTCCCTAGTCTCTTTTCTGAATTAAAGTAGCTTTTATAATTTTGGAAATACAGTGCCAATTTTCTGTTCCATATGTTTAAATGACCGAAAGCCATCTAAATGTCTTAACTAACAAAATGAACAAACCCCCCCCCCAAAATACACCTACAAGAATATTTATTGAAATGGAAAACAGCACTTCCATACTACTCTCTTTAGCTTTCTTTCAGCAATTACCACTTTCATCTTCAAGTAATTTAAGAAAACACTCCCACTGTAAGTCAGAAAAGTGACTCTAAAAGCAGTACACTTCACTTGAGAGAAAATGTCTGCTTAGTTTTCAGGGTCAAACAATGAAAGTAGAGGCAAAAGAGCATTTTTCACTTCTTACTAGCAGTATTACAAGGCTCACAGAGCTGCCTCACCCGGTACCTCTGATATTATTTACCAGTGTGGGTATAAAAAATGCACCTGACAACTCAAGATGAAAGAATATGAACACATCCAGCTGGGCACATTTCCTGGCTTTTTTGTTTCAGTTACACCTATAAGCTAATGTCAATCCTCCCCAGCTGAAAAACCAACCCATAAACAAGTGCAGCGGGCATGCAGAGCACCATAGACCTGTGGGATCATCCTGAATGATGTTATGCCAAAGCCATCAGCTTCTCACCTTCCGATCCATGTAACTTCATATGAGGTCCCTGCATGTTTTTATTTCCACTTATTTCCACCAGTAGCTCTGCTGGTCTCTCTTTTTACTTCCTTTCACATTCCTCGCCCTCTCATTTTCAACAGTTTCTCTCCATATCGGTTACCTTTTCCTCTCCTATTGTTCTTCACCTGGATGTTGTAGGCTTCTCTGCAACCTTATTCATCTCCATTTTCTAAGAAAAAAAGAGCCTCTTCCACCTTCTGCATTCTCTTGCACCTTTTCTCCATGTTTTTGTGCAGATGAAAACATGACATGGCTTCTCAAATATTTATTTCTTTATTCAACAGAACCTGGCACACACGCATCATAAAAATTTTTGAAGAGCTAATGTTTCTTTTTCCCTTTCTTGTCAGTTTTCACTTTTTAACCTAAGAATAGCCAAGCTGGATGAATGCTAATAATTCCTCCAACTATGGCAGTCTTTCCCTTCTCTGCTTATTTCCTCCAGCGGGAACGGTCTGAAGTAGTAAATGGAAGGGACACTTCCAAAGAAAAATTTGGTTTCTTGAGTTTAGCTGGCCTGTAAGTGAAGTACAGCTTAAAGCCAGTGTATAAACATGGAGCCATCTCTGGAGTTGCTAATGAGACAAGACTGAACTTCTCTGCTGCTTATCCAAATACCACTATTTTGAAGCACATCTTCTCTCATTCAAGTTAGGCTAACTTGAGAGGAGCTTTACCTAAGTTTAGTCTAGTCAAGCTATTGTACTGTGAGAATAAGCCCCAAGGCTTAAAAAATGAAAACCTTCACGTAGGATTTTATACATAAGAACACAGATGCATAAATGTGTATGTCTACACCCAGACACACATGTTTCATCTTCAGCCCTTTCTCATGAATTCTTACTCTTTTTCAGTGGCAATACTGAGAATAACCACATAACATAAAGAGTAATACAGTGTGTTTTTCTCCTTGTAGTAATGAAATAGGAGCAGCGAAAAAAATCTGCCTCTGAGTGATATCACTCTGTATCACCCCCTCACAGAGGGATGCATTATTGCCTGATGCATCACTGAATTTCACCCAGGTTTCAGCCTGCCTTGGATGGTCTAAAAATAGTGACACCCATATATACAAGCAAGGAAGGAGAGAGAAACTGCACTTATTGACAATCTCAATCAACTTAAAAAACAGCTTAATTTTTTTCTTTACATAAGGTGACAAAATGTTATTTAAAAATTGATGTAACAATAAACAGTCTATGTCACAGGAATTGATAAACTTCATTCCGAGCCTTATACTCTAACAGAGAAAATGGATTCCAGTGGTGCTTCCAGGTGCAGAAAAACAAACACAATATGTTCAGTTCCAGCACCAGTGAACTTCAACATTTTTAACTTGCCAGGAAGACAATCTATGGTGAGTATGTTACAGAACAGTTCTTGGCTCCCAGCTGTGCAATAGGAAAATGTTCTATACCATTAAACTGCTGTAATTTGTTGCAGAAAAATGCACTTTACATACGAAAAAAGGACAAACAGCAAGATTGTATGCAGCAGGACAGCAGGGTAAGACATTTTGACTTTATGTGCTGATTTTACCATCTGAAGCTGATCTCCCTACAGAATAAAAGTTATTCATATTCTTATTATGATACCACATACAGGAAAAAAGTGTGGAGATAATCCGTATGGTATAGATCACTGCTTTTTGATTAAACATTCCCTAATGCACTGCTTGCATTAATATGTTAGAGAGCCTTAAATTAGCATTCTTGATGTGTGTTTCTGATCTGTTCGGTACAGTAACTGAAGCACTTGATGAAAGTCTATTGTTGTATTCCTCATAGAGGATTTTCTGCATCTTTTGACAGCTATGATAACATTTTGCAGTCTTTATTGGTCAAATCTAATTTAAGCCCTGAGTATTGTCATTGACTAAAACTCATCTCGTCTGTGAGAAGACATCCACTGAAATGCATTTCACTAATTGCCATTACTCTAAAAAATCTGAGTTCTACAAAAAGAACATTTCTGCCAATTGCACCAGACTGTGATTCTGTATAAACAGTCAATAACACTGAAAATCCATACATAAGAATAGGTTTTTTTCCTGTATTTCCTTTTAATTTTTGTACAGGTTGAATGTAAAATATCTTCTCTCCTTAACTTATTACAGAAAACTTATTTCTGAAAAATACATTTTCTAAATAATACTACAATGACCAGACCAGTGCCATCAAAGATGAAAATTTAACAGCTTAAGATGAACCACACCTCTGATCACGCCCCCCGTCATACAGTCAATAACAAGAGAAACCCTCAGTAATGCCTCCCCAATGGCTGTATAAGTTATTACGTCCTTGTCCTTATACACAGAAACACAGAATCATAGAATGGTTTCAGTCAGAAGGGATCTTAAAGATCACAGAAGCACAGAATCACAGAATGTTAGGAGTTGGAAGGGACCTCAAAAGATCATCTAGTCTAACCACCTTGCCACAGCAGGATTCCCTAGACCAGGTCACACAGAAGCGCATCCAGACAGGCTTTGAATATCTCCAGAGAAGGAGACTCCACAACCTTTCTGGGCAGTCTGTTCCACTGTTCCACCACCCTCACTGGGAAAAAAGTTCTTCACGTATTCACATGGAACCTCCTACGCTTCAGCTTACAACCATTGTCCCTTGTCCTGAGAAGAGCCCGACCCCAGCCTCCTGACACACACCCTTCACATATTTCAAAGCATACATGAGGTCACCCCTTAGCCTCCTCTTCTCCAAGCTCAAGAGACCCAGCTCCCTCAGCCTTTCCTCAAACAAAGATGTTCCACCCCCTTCATCACCGTGGTGGCTCTGTGCTGGTTCAAGCAGTTTCCTATCCTTCTTCAACTGATGGGCCCAGAACTGGACACAAGATTCCAGATGCGGCCTCACCNTGGACACAAGATTCCAGATGCGGCCTCACCAAGGTAAAGTAAAGGGGGAGAAGAACCACTCTTAACCTACTAGCCACACCCTTTCGAATCCACCCCAGAATCCCATTGGCCCTCCTGGCCACAGGAGCACACTGCTGCCTCATGATCATCCTTCCATCTACCAGGACCCTTGGATCCCTCTTTCCTTCACTGCTTTCCAACAGCTCAGTTGCCAACCTATACTCATACATGGGGTTGGTCTTTCCCA
>VWZX01003081.1:3525-105879 GCA_013399015.1 Galbula dea
GGAAGGGATCCATAGGTGAGTGTCACAGATCCAGGCAAAAGGCAATTCCAGAGGAAACTTTGGTTCTATCCCACCTGCTCTGCAAGGGAAGGACCAACAGCTCTGGAAGAGGGCAAGGAAAGTACCACACTGCTTCCTGACTGGCCAGGGGAACATCTGGAGATGAGGAGGGAATTATCAGGAGAGCCCAGAAGCAGAAACCCATGGGACCAAAGCAAGGACACAAAAGGAGGGTTGCATAACCCCAGACTGTACATGCCTACATCCCTGCTGGCCAGGGCAGTGGAGACACCTGATGTCCAGCTGAACACCAGCTTTCATTTTGCTCTGGATGCTGCTGAAGCTGAAACCTTTTGCCAACCAGAGCAGGAGCCCAACAGACTTCTCTGGTAGCATTTCTATAGTGCTAGTAGCTGACTGATCCAAGACTGGAGGGGTTAGGATGCTTCAACTTTGGCTGCACAGGAGAAGCAGTTATTTAATGAACATCTAACAGCATCTCAGCAACCTCTGCTAGCCTCAGACATCACCTCTCCCAGAGCTGCTCAGCCCACACCTCAGGTACCTGCACCTGAGAGGTTCCTACCTGCTTTGTGCCTGTTGAACCTCCTGCTGCCATCAGCCAGCACCAGTCCTTTCCTAGCAAGACCAAGGCCTGCTGAGGCAGCAGAGAGTCCCAGGGAGCATGGGACCACATAGATCATCTCCACATCACTCCCTGGAATGAGTATCCCTCCCTGCTTCACCTACACCTGCTCTCAGGACAGGCTTGGGGGCAGCAGGGAGGATGTTGGCTGCCAAGGTCATGGTGAGAGGCAGCCTCAAGCTCCAAGCTGAAACGAGTCACCTCCCTCACTGTGCTCCCCTGAGCTGCTCTGACTCCACACCAAAGAAAAATCAACCCAAAAAAACAAAGCCAGAGAGAGCAAGAAAGCAGAAGAGTGTTTCTGGCTGTTTCCTCATGCTAACAGCCCATCATCTCCTCATGATCTCTCCCTCCCCTGCAACTCTGCCACATACCATGAGCACACATGCCATTTGCTTAAGGGTTTGGGGGTTTTCTTTGCTCTGTGCTGCCAGAGCAGCAAGGCTCTGTGCACCTCCTGCTTCCCCCCTCCCTTCTACCAACATCCAGGAAGACTCTTTAGGGACAAAGCCAGAATAGCCACTGCATTCAGCATTGCTGCTTTGCAGGTTAAAGTCTTTTCCTCCAATCCCCTCTCTTCCACAGCCTCAGCAGATGAACCATTAAAGCTCTGCAAACTCCAGGAGCACACAGAAGACCTCATCTCCCTTTCCAGCCCTTCCACACCACAGCCACCCAGGAAACCCTCTGCAAGAAAAGAGAGCAATGAGGGACAGCAGGTCCTGTCCTGCCCTCCCCCTCCTCATCCTCACCCTGATGGGCCACACTCCTGCACCCCTAGGGCAGAATGCAGGCAGTGAGTGAGCTCTGGGCACAGAATGCAGCCAGTCAGCTGCAAAGTAGATCACTGGGTCAGGAGCAGATGCTCCACCAGCAGCTGTAGGAAGCATGAGAGGCTCCAGTGATTTGCTCTCAAATGCATCCTGAGCACAGGAGCTCCAGCAAGCACTGGATGATGATGATGATGTACTTACCATCTCGTGGTGTTGGTGGGGTCTGAGTGAAGTAACTGTTGGGCTTGTCTGCAAAGAAACAGAAAACACAGAGCTATCAGCACTTCCCTTCTGCACACTCTGTCCACCTCCCACCCCAGACCCCTGTCCACTGCTTCCCAGCAGCTTTTGGGCCAGCACTCCCTTCCTTCAGCACACACACAAGGAATGCCTGGGAGGTCCTGGAGCAAGAAGGGAGCACCAGGAACAGGAGCCAGGAGCTTCAGCTCTTCCCACTTGTATCAATGGAGCATCTCTGGCAGCGACCCTCTCCTGCCTGGCAGGGCTGGGGCTTGTCTCAGCCTGTTGTGTGCCAGTTCAGATGCAAAATCCTGCTGGGTTATCAACCTCTCACACGTGAACCCACCTGAGAGCTGACTCACCAGGTCATTTGGGTTGAGCAGGACAGCAGTGGGGAACCCTTGAAGCCTTCAGAGCAAGAAGGCAAAGGTGATAGAAAGAGGTAGGGCTAGGGCAGCAGAAGGTGAAAGCTCCCACAGATGTCACTGCAGGTGACACAGCCTTGCCACCAGCCAGACCTCTATTTTTGGGTAACCCTTGATGAAGCAGAGGGATGAGGAGAGTTCCACTCAGGCAGTTGGCTACACAGGTCCTGCCATCCTGAAGCCAGTATCAAACTGGGCAATGATCTCTATGAAGTGATGTGCCCAGGGCAGTAAAGCCAGGCTGTGGCAGAGGGCACATCACTCCTTCCCACCCAGCTTCCTTCCCAACCATTCCCTGGTCCCTGCTCCCACCAGGGCTTTTTAAATGCACACCCAAATGAGTGTTTTTACAGTTTCACACAGCTTTTGTTTCCAACCACATGCACACAAGAGGAAACCCTGCTTCCCAAAGCCAGCCTGGAAGATTTGCCTGCCCTCTAAAGGTTTCTCTCACAGCCAGGTGCTTGCCACTTCCCAGCACCAAGGAGGTCAAAGACACTGCTCCACGGTGGTGCCTTCCTCCACAGGCTGTGCTTAATGAAAGCCAGGAGCTGGGAGGGTGAATCCCTGTGCAAGGATGAGCAAGAGAGGACAGTGCCTAGAGAAACCAGCAATGGATGTACTTCCCCCAAGTGTGCCATCTACTCAGCCACACCAGAGAATCAGATCAACAGCCTACCCTCAGGGAAAACTCCTCCTTTTGCCCTAACCTTCTGCTGATTCTTCAAAGCAAGAGAGCAGGGACCCTGGAGCAGCCTAGGAGATACATCTCCCACCCATCACAAAGAGCAACAGGGCCTCAAGGTTCAGCAGTTTCCTCTTAACAAGGGAGCAGAAGAAGTCCCTGGGGTCAGGACAGGACTCACAAAGCCCATCTTTTGCCCCTCACCTCCCACACAACCCTGCCAAGATCCTCACCTCCCAAACAGACTGCCTGGATCACCCACACTTAGACCCCAAGCAGCAGATCAGGTAAGCCAGTATTTTTGGGGGGAGAGAAGGTGGGAATGGGACATGAAGGGAGCACAGCATGCATGCTGGGGAGCTCAGGCTGCCTCCTGCAAGCCCAACCTGACAGCTTTGCTCCTCAGCTCTGGGCCAACGTCATCCCAGGGAAAAGTGGGACAGGCTGTCATCTCCCAGGCTTCCCTCCAGAGAGAGAGAAGTGCCTGGGGACAAGGCAAAGCCTATCCAGCAGCTGACAGCACCGGGTGGGTTTATCCCTGCTCCGGATCCCCATCACACTGCCTGCCCTAAACCCCAAGCCTCTCCCCTCCCCCTTTCCTCCTCCCATTCAGCCAGGGACACCTACAGTTGTTGAGGAAGAGCAGCACGGCGAATCCCAGCGTGGAGGTGGCCAGGAGGATGAGGCAGATGTTGCAGGGGATCATGAAATAACGAACCACCAAAGAGACCTTGTGCTGGTACAGCCGGTCCCGCTCCAAGGCTCCCGGCGCCATGGGGTACTGACAAGCTGTCATGCTGTGGGCCAAAGCTCAACCCAACACCGACCCATCCGAGGCAGAGTAGCCACAAAGCTCACATGGATCCCTTGTTCCCTCCCTCCCTGGTTGTCTTCAACAGCAACACGGCTTAAGTTTTCCCAGAGATTCCCATCCTTGGCTCACAGGAGGGCAAGGTAGACCCTGGGAACCTTCAGGAGCAAGAGCTGGTTGCTGTATTTGCCATCTCAGAGTCAGGTCCGAGCCTGTTCCAGAGGGGGACACACACAGTCCTGTGCTCAGCAATCCTTTCTTTCCAGCCCAGGAGGTATCAATCCACACCTGCCTGCAGAAAGCAAACTAAAGCACCCCAGGCAGAAGTGCTGGGAGCTCAAGTTCTGCAGCCAAGCCCACCAGGATAGTGACAAGCTGTTAGCTGCGTGGGAACGGGGAGAGCTGCCACAGCACCAACACACAGCAGCTCCTGAGAGCAAGGCTGGGACAGAGATGATGCCAGCATGGGACCTCTCTGAGGTTAGCAGCAGCCTTGGCAATGTCTAGATCCTCTGGGTGGGGATGGCAGGAGAGGTTTTGCCACCCAGGTGATGTCTCAGGCTGCTGGGGAGCTTCAGCAGGAAGCTTTCTCCAGGAACACTGAGCTTCCTCTGCCGTTCACACGCTTCCTCTGGGGCAGGTCCACGCTCACCAGCTTCTGACCTTCCTCAGGAGCAGGTTCCTTGTAGCCAGGCACCCGAGGGTGCTGCTCAGTTGTGTGGGCAGGAGCTGGGTGAAGGCAAGTGCTCCCTGTTCCACCTCAAGGCTCCTTTCACAGCTGCTGCACATCCATCCCCGCCCGGCTCCGCTTTCCTCCCGGGCAGCAGGTACACGCTGGTCCTCCACCACCCAATCTCCTCAGCCGAGCCTGGATCCAGCTTCCTGGTACCTTCCCAACCCTCGGCTGAGCCAAGCGGAGCCACAGCCTGCCTTCTCCCCACACCTCGCCGGCGGAGAGCGAAGCAGCCCTGCACGGAGAGCAGGGAGATGGCCAGAGAGGGCCAGGTCCCCTCCTCACACCGCTGGGACATGCCAGTCCTTCCCGGAGAGGTTCCAGCTTCCCTCGGAGCCCGGCATGGAGGAGAGAGGGCAGCAGGGGTGGTGCGAGAGATGGGTGGGGTGGGGAGAGGTAGGTGGGGTGGGTGGGGAGAGGTAGGTGGTGGGTGAGAAAGATTGGAGTGGGTGGTATGTGATGGGGAGGAAAGGGTGGGGTAGGTGATGGATAAGGAGGGGAAGATGGTAGGCGATGGGCGTGCAGCAGGAGCTCGGAGCCCTAATTCCAGCGCCCAACGTTCACCCCTCGCCGAACAGCATCACACAACAGAGCAACGAGGAGAGAAGCTCCAGCTCCAGCTCCCGCCCCACGCCCCCAAGTTTCCCCGCCCGCTCCTCTGCCCCGCGGGGGTCGGCATCACCCCATCACCCCCCTTCCTCTCCTCTCTCCTCCCTTCCCTCCCCCGGTACCGGAGCTCCACACCTTCCCCATCGGCTCCGGTAAGGGGGTGGGAGGTGATGAGGGGAGGAGGGAGCCTGCCCCTCCCGAGCGCTCCGGCGGCAACAAAGGGGAGGCGAAGGGGAAGGGGCGAGGCGCAGACAAAGAGCAGGAGGCAGTAGGGGGTCGAGCAGCCCCAGCGGAGCCGCCGGGAGAGGTGCACAGGCAGGGCAGGGGGACCGGAGCCCCCCAACCCTCATGGGTACCCCCTAACGTATCCCGGGAGAGGTGCACAGGCAGGGTAGGGGGATCGGACACCTCCCACCCTGATGTGCACCCCCCCCCCCGTGCCCTCCAGGAGCGGTGCACAGGTAAGGTGAGAGGACCAGACCCATGGGTACACCCCTCGGGCAGCAGGGAGGGTGGGGGTGGAAGCCCATCTCCTCCCCACCTGCCCATTAGCCCACTGGAAAGCACAGGGGTTGTGAGGGAAGTGAGACCCCCAGGGACAGCAGAGCCACCAAAGAGCAAGACCAGCCTCTAGTTACCATTGTCTGTTTATTCTAGAGGGAGGGAGTTCCATCCACCCTGGGAGATCAGTCCCATCACAAATGCATGAGAAGCAGAACCTAGCTGGAGCTGGAACCCATTGCATGCTCTGGGTCCATGCTGGCACCAGCTGGACCAGGCTGAGCATGGAGGGAAGAAAAGAGGGACATCACCAAGCTATGTTGCTCCCTTCCTCACTTACCTTGGTCCTCCTGCCCCCAAGAAGCCAGATGCCTCTCGTGACTGCTTTCCTTGGGCAGAACACTGCCAGCAAGGACAGGAAAGCTGGCAAGAGGAGAGTTGGGCTGGGAGCCAGAGGGAGGTGAGGGCCAAAAGAGAGTTTTCCTGAGTGAAAGTCCAGCAGCAGAGCAAGAGCAAACTGCAGGGCAGCAAAGGACAAGCCTGCTATAGCCTGAGCACTCCCAAAGGCAGTGATATCTGGTGCCTACAAGACAAGCTCAGAACCTTCACTCCACACCTGCTCTTCACAGCACCTCTCCAGGCTGAAGCCCCATGAGATAGCATCCCTGGCACAACACACAGCTCCCAGCATGCTTTTTCCCTGCCCATATTACCATGCAACTAGATCACCATGACCTGCTGCCTCATTTCTGGTCCTTAGCAAACAGGCTGAGCTTTTCCTCACCAGAGAAGAAGAAAGCAGCTCTGGAAACTACAAACAAAACCCTGCAAGAGGAAGGTCCTGTGGTTACAGAGCCACCTGAGCACTTTCAGAGGCTAGTTTATCATCCAAGCCATGGGACAAGAAGGACTCTTGTAGCCTCCTCTGTCAACCAGACAACGTGGAGATGTTTGTAACCTACTGTGTCATGTGCAAGGCAAGGAAGGAGTGCTCAAACACCCACCCCATGCTCCTAGGGCA
This sequence comes from Galbula dea, assembly GCA_013399015.1. Lineage (NCBI taxonomy): Eukaryota > Metazoa > Chordata > Aves > Piciformes > Galbulidae > Galbula > Galbula dea. The sequence continues at coordinate 9,970 of VWZX01003081.1, forward strand.
AGATGAGCACTGTGGAGATGTTGCAGCAGGTCACTCCACTGTGGTCAAACTGGGAAGCTCACTGCAGAGAAGCTGCTTTAAGTTCCTCCTCTCCACCCCCTGCCTGGCCCCAACCCACAGCCAGGAAGGGAAACACAGCTCCTTGCTGGTCACTGCCACCAGCCACCATGTAGGTCCTGGCCATGGCACTGTCCCATAGCTTGGCAGGGCTCTGTTCTCCCACTGGGATGGTCGAGTGCCACAGCCCCAGCTGAGGTAGCTACAGTTGACCTGCCTGCAGCTCTGGTTGCAGGGGCTGCAGAATTCCTTTCTTCAGCATTCCCACCTCCTGCTCCTCCAAAAGGCAGCAACAAAAAGGTGGGAGAATAACCCTTGCTGGCAGCATGTACCCCTCCCAGCCCCAGCTTGCCCCTGCTGTGCTGCCTCCCTCCCTCCCTCACCTTGGCAATTCCCTTGGAGCCTGAGGGACACAAACACTAAAGCTGAACCCACCCACTCTCTGCTCCAGACAGGAGAAGTGGAGGAGGCTGGGTGGTCTTTTAGCAGGGCACCTCTGGCACCATGAGTCAACAGGCTGCAAGGTCTCCTTGTGGGATCACAGAATCAGGTTGGAGGAGACCTCTAAGATCATCAAGTCCAACCACCAACCTCTCACCCCCATGCCACTAAACCATGGCCCTAACACCACAGCTAGATGTTTTCTGAACCCCTTCAGGGATGGTGACTCCACCACTGCCCTGGGCAGCCTGGGCCAGTGCCTAACAACTCTTTCAGTCAAGAAATCTTTCCTAACATCCAATCTCAAGTTCCCCTGCTGCAACCTGAGGCCAAGCTGCTCAACAACCAAACCACAAAGCCACACTGCTCCTCTCTGCTGGACACATGGGCTGGGAGCACCTTGGGTGTCCCAGCACTGCAGGTGCAACCTGCCAAGAGCAGTACAGGCAAGAAGAAACATGGAGAAGGAAGGAAAGAAATCCAAGTCACATCTCAGACACTGCTTCTCTTTAAACCTGGATTGCTCCCTCCCCTCCCTGAGGACTCGCAGAACATGATCCCAGCTTGCTGCAAGGCATGGGCTGCATCCTAAGCACCCTGCAGGAGGAAAGTCCACACGAGCAGGGTGCCTGATGGCCTCACTGCCAAGCAGCAAGGCAGATAGGCTCCTGGGGTGTGTGCCATTCTCCTCCCAACACACAGAGGGGCTGTGAATAACCCCTGAGAGCCCAAAGGCAATGAGGTCTCAGCAGGAAGCTCTCTGCCAAGCCCTCTCTGGGTTAGGAACCCAGCTCAGGAGCCCCCTGAGAAGCAAAGCCCTCTGGCAGGTGATAAGCCAGGTGGAAGAGGGCTCCTCAGCCAGCCCCAGAGGAGACTATGGGCTTGCCTACTGGGAGAGGGCACAAGCACCCTCCCTTCACCAGGGCTGAGGCATGAAGACTGGCTGAGCAAGCCAGAACACCCCGGCAAGGAGACAGAGCCTCCTAACCTCACTGCACACAGAGCTTCCACTCCTTCAACCCAGTGTTTCCCCCCTCTCAAAGGGCAAGCTCAAGTCCCTGCCACTGCTGCTCCATTTCTGCTACCCTTCTCAGCTCCTCCCAACCCTCCTGGCCATTTCTGGAGCATCACACAAGAAGCCAAGCCCTTCCCCAAAAGCAAACACAATGTCCTGACCCTCTCCTCTGCTTCCTCACTGTGTAGCCAGCTTGGCTTGGTCCTGCATCCTTCCCCTCTGCCCTGGGACATGGGGACCACAATCCTGCCCAATGCCTTCACCAGGGCACTGAGCCAGCAGCATCCTTCTCCCTTCCTGGCCTGCTCCACACCCCACCCCCCAGAGCCATGCTTCCCTGGCAGTCCCAGCCCATGCAGGCTAAGGGGAAATGTTTGGCTTGGAAGAAAGAAAGAAAACAAAAATCCCCCAAGGGAAGGGAGGGCATTTGCATCCTCCTGTGTGCATGTTTACACATGCAAATCAGCCAGGGCACAGTCCTCCCTTTCTTCCTAGGTCTGCAAGGACTCTGTCCCCTCCAGCCATTCAGGAGAGGCCACTTTTAGGGGCAGGCAGCACTGCCTCAGATCTGAGCAGCTTTTGTGGCCTGGAGGAGGCATGTTTAAACTCCAGCATGGGCAGATCAGCTTATCACCCTCTGGGCCAAGCCAAACACAGGCACCTTTGCCCCTTGGGAGCCTTGCAGAGAAAACTTTGGAATCAGAAGAGACATAGGCACTGGGGAGACATCAGACTGGCCTGGGCCATCCATATGAGGCAGTGTTTTTGTCTGTGGTTACCTCTCCTCCTCAGAGCTGGGTGTGTGTAAACATCCCTGTACAGCTCCATCACTCCACACATGCCTGCATCCTTCTGCCCCAGCTCCAGCACCCAGGGACAGTTGGTGTCCCACCTGCTCCATCTGCCAACCCTGCCCCCCAGGCAGGCTCAGCCCTTCCCTTTACTCCTCTGACACCAGCACACAAAGGACCAGGGAGGGAAAAATCCAGCAAGGGCTGAGAAGGGGAAAGAGCACATTAAACCCCATCTTTCAGCTCAGAAAGGGCTGGTCAGGGACCCCAACAGCACTGAGCACACAGCACCAGCTCCAGCCCACTCTGAAGTGGAAAGAGGTGGTTGTGCACAAGCCAAAGGACAGCTTGGGCTCCACCAACACCTCTTCATCTGGCTCAGCCCTCACTGAGACAGCCCAGAGGTGGTTGTGCACAAGCCAAAGGTCAGCTTGGGCTCCACCAACACCTCTTCATCTGGCTCAGCCCTCACTGAGACAGCCCAGAGGTGGTTGTGCACAAGCCAAAGGTCAGCTTGGGCTCCACCAACACCTCTTCATCTGGCTCAGCCCTCACTGGGACAGCCCAGCCAGGCCAGCCCCTGGTTGGGATTCATCTCTCAGCCATGCTGAGGCTCCAGAACACTTCATCCCCACTCTGAGCAATGGTGAAATCTTCTCCCTTTCCTCCTCCTCCTCAGGACTGGAAACAGCCTGGCTATGGCTGCAGGTGTTCAGAGGAGGAGCAGCCTTAGCAAGGGGCAAGAGACAGAAAGTCACCCCCCTCTGCCAGGAAAGAAGAGGGGCAGGGGACAGCCAGCCTAACACCCTCAGACACAGCAGCAAACATCTATCTTTGAGCTCATCCACATCCCTCCCTGGCCAGTTTTCTTACCTGAAAGTGCCCAATGCATTAAGGCCTCCATGTGGTCACTAGCTAAAGGCTGGTGCCATTAATGGGCTTCTTGCTGGGCTGTCATGTCATAGCTGCTGCCAAAATGCAGCAGGACAGGCAAGAAGGGGCTGGGCTGGGCTGGGTGCAGCTGCCCATGCTCAGCATAGCAGGGTGGGAGTGTTTTAGCCTCTTGCTTCTGAAGGATGGAGCTGGCAGGAGGTTGCATTCTCCAGCTGAGGGTCTGGGAAGGTCCCAACACAACCTGTGCATGTTGCCCTGCATCCCTGCACTGAGCTGGGATGAGGAGGTTCCCAGGTACCTCAGGGGACACCCCCCCTGCCCTCAAGCCACCAGTTACTTGGGAAGAGAGAACACCAGCAGAAGCTCCCAGCTTTGTTTCCTTCACCTCCCCATTTCTGCCTTCCAGAGGCCAGACCCCAGCCTGCAACATGAAAACAACCACCCCCAAAAATGAGTGCTGCTTTGGCTACTGACTGACAGCTGTCACTCATCCCCTGCTCATGGAGCTAGAGACCCTGCAGAAACCCCAGCTCCTGCTGTTGCCAAGCTGATTCCCCACCTGGCTCCCTTCTTGCTAATCCTGTTTGGCAGGGAGCTAATTGGGATTTATCTGACAGCACCCAGGGCCTTAGAGAGCCATTTTGTGCTTCCTCCAGGGAGGAGGAAAAGGAGGAGGAGGAGGAGGAGGGAGGCTGCAGAAGGCTGTTTGCACATTCTCCCTTCCCCATCCCCTCCTGCAGTTTTACAGGCTAATTACCAGCATTAGAGAGAAAGGAGCAGGAGGGGGAGAGAGTGGGGGTTTTAATTATTTCATTTAACACTTGGCAGGACCCAGTTTGACTCCTGCTGAGCAGTGCTTGGAAATAAAGAGCTTTTAAAGCCTCTCAATGGGAGACAGGGGAGTGGGTGTGGGAGATGGGCTTGGGGTGGGAGTGGGGAAGGGTTTTCATCCACACCATTGCTAATAACCAGCCATGGCAGGCAGTGCTGGACAGGGGGTGCCTGCCTGCCTGCCTCTTGTTTCCCCCCACTTAAGGACTTTGGCCTGGAACAGACCTGACACTGGACCATCCAGCTGTCATCCAGATGTGCTTAGGGATGCCCAAGCATATAGAGAGCTGGAGGAGGCCTCAGGGAATAGAGGTCACCCTCTGCCAGCAGCAGAGCCTCCTTCAAGCTGATGGTCTGCACACCAGAGCCTGTGCACATGCTGCAACTCTCCTAGCAGATGTTCCACCACACAAAACCCCCACCTCTTCCACCCAGCAGCCCACCTGCAATGGGGAATAAATGGGGTTTAGGAGACCTCTGCCTCCTCCCTTAGGTATAAGAAAAGCCCTGAATAAAACAAGTTTCTGCACACAGAATGTGCTGCCCAGATCTAGAAGCCCCAAAGCAGCCACACAGCAAAGCAAAAGCAAGGCAGGGGAAGGAGGGGAATGCATCTCAGCACTAAGCCACCCAGCTCCCTGCTCTCCTGGCCAAGTTGCCCAAGGACTCTTTGCCCAGTGGTGACATCCTGTCATCTTCTGCCTTGGCCAAGGCAAGCCACTGCCCTGGGGGACTGCTCACAGGGCCTCCTGGCCCCAACTCCTCACCCCCTGTTAAACCCAGCTTGCAGGCTCCAAATGAGGCAACCAGGCTGAAGCCCACAGCCCAGGAGGACTTTCTAGACCAAGTCACTGAGCTAGGGATTGCACACCTTCCCTGGCCACTGCCTTCCTCCTCCATGGTGCCCAGGAGGAGCAGGCTGCTGGCTGTCAGGGCTTGTGTTTGGGACTGATGCTGAGGAACAGCATCCAGGCAGGAGAGAGGAGAAGCAGGGTAATGCTGGAGTCTGTCCAGACACCCATAGGGTGTCCAGGGTAGGGTGTGTGCAGCAGGACAGCCTCAGCCCTGCAGCCACCTCCCGAGCTGCAGCCCTGGCTCCTCCGGCAGTCTCACACTGCCACCTGCGGGGATGATGCTGGAGCAACAAGAGGATGCTGAGGGAGGGAAACCTCTCCCTTGCTGAGGGATGAGCAGACCTTTCAGATGCCTCAGGGGCTACAGTCTGCCCTGACCTCACACTATCCTGTGGCTACTGTTTCCCTGAGACAGCATCAGCTCCCTGAATCCCAGCATGGTGGGGGCTGGAAGGGGCCTCTGGAGAGCCACCAGTTCAACCCCTCTGCTCCAGCAGTCACCCACAGCAGCTTCCTCAGGATCAGCTTCAGGTAGGTTTGGAATCTGTCCCCAGAAGGAGACTCCACAACCTCTCTGGGCAGCCTGGGCCAGGGCTCCAACACCCTCACCCCAAACAAGCTTCTCCTCCTCCTCAGCTGGAACCTCCTGGCTTCCACTGAGCAGAGTCTGGCCCCACAGAGCAGTGCAAGAGAAGCTTCCTGGGAAGGCACAGAGAGAGCTAGGCTTGCCAGCAAGGTAAGAACAGCAACATCATCCCTTCCTTCAGCAGCAGGGAGGAAGGACACAGCCCAGCAGCCAGCTCCACACTGGTGGTGCTTGGTCAAACCCAGAGCAAGCCACTTCCCTGGGGAGAGCAAAGCTCTCCTGAGCTACCCAGGAAGGTGGAAAGAAAGAGAGCTCAAGCACATCACTAGACAACAGAAAGGAAGCTCTCAGCTAAAACACTTGCACATGGCCTTAGGGATGCAGGGCAGCTGCTCCAGGTGGATTGAGAGAGCTGGAAGAGCTCAAGGGAAGGAGCTGAAGGGAAGGGGACACCCTCTCCTCTGATCAGCTTTGGTCCTGCAGCCACAGGGGACACAGCAAGGGGAAACAGGCAGCCCTGGGACCCCAGACCTTTTCCCTCTTGCTCACCTGCTGTCTGGAAGAGCCAAAAGCCAAAGCTTTCAGCTATCACCCCATCAAGCACACAGAGCTGAAAGGGAAAGGCTTGTGCCAGTGCTGCAAGCAGTGACCAGCAGCCAGGAGGAGAGCAGAACCCTCTCCTGCTAGGAATCACACAGGATTCAGCTGATGGATCTCAGAGCTGTGAGACACTGGAGGATTAGCCAGCAGAGGATGCTGTCGGCTTGGATAGCTTCTCTCCTAGCTCCTCCTGCATCCAGAGAGGACTGAAGTCCTGGCCAGGAGGCTTGCAATAAAACTTTTCTGTCCTTCTGGTCCTTCTGCAGTGCCTTTGCAGCACAGGCAAGCTCCCAAGCAAACCCCTAGCCCACCCCTCCTGAGCTGCACAGCACAGTCTATATACTCTAGATAATGAGGGGCACAAACCAGGGAGGAATCACAGCAGCAACAGCTTTAAGCAGCTCACCAGGCACAGCTGGGCTACTCCTGGTGTCCCTCCTCTTGCCTTGGTTCCACATCCAGTCACAATGCCCAGAGCCAGGTTAGCTGAGCTGCTACAGCTCCATCCCACCCCCCATCACACCAAAAAGCTTCTCCAGCTCCAAGATGTGGGCCAGCAGTGAAGCTGAAGGTCTCCAGATGAACACAGTGTGGGCAGAGGAGCAGCCCCAAAGTCAAAGCTGGTCCAGAGAAGTGTCTCTGATACCTCCACACAAGCAGGGGGCAGCTGACAGTGGCCACCACAGACCTAGGACCTTCTGCCACAGCAAGGTGACTGCCTGGGCATGCTGCAGAGGGGCAGTAGCCCAGGGAAGCATTTTGCTTGCCCCATCTTCCATCCCCAGCCAGGCATGCAGCCAGCTGCAAGGTTTGTGCATGCAGAGGGAGGCCAGGAGACAAAATGCCAGCCCCAACCACATGCCAAATGCCTTCCCTTCCATACCCTCTGGATTCCCAGCCACCAGACAAAGGGGCTGGCCACAAGGCTCCCAGGACTCCCAGCACCAGGGATCCCAGGGGTGTAGGCATCCAGCCAGGCTGCACCCATGGACACTGCCCAGCCTTCCCTGGCCTGCTCAGGGCTGCTCTCACAGAATCATTGTGGTTGGAAAAGACCTTGGAGAGGATCAAATCCAACTGTTCTCAGCCAGGACACTGATGGGGGTTGCTGTAATGCCTGGGGTTCACTCTTTAAACCAAAGGTCCATGGGGATGGCAGCTGGGGAAGAGAGGAGACACCAGTGATGTGGGGCAGGGCAGGCAAGGAGAGCAGAGGAGCAGGGACAGGAACACCTCATGGGCTTCAACCTCTGCCCACACTTGCTTTTGGCTAGAAAAGTGCTCAGAACTATGATCTGTGGCCTGCTTGCCCCACATCTGCAGCTGCACAGCTCACCAGGGGTGGAGGGCACACACAGCCTCTGCCTTGGACCATGCCACAAACACCCCCCAGGCCAGGTCAAGAGGCAAGCCCACCCATTTGATCTGCAGAATGAGCTGGGCCAAGGCTCTCCTCCCCCTCCCCCACCCTCCCCAGGAAGCTGGTGAAGGTGAGAGGCTGAGGATGGAGTTGGAGATGAGGCAAGCACTAGGTGAGAGGTGGCCTTAGATCACAGTTTCACACCTCCAGCACTCCAGAGGCTTAGTGCCACAGCACTTGGTCACTTGCTTTGGGTGGTAAAAAGCCAATTGAGCCCAGGTCACATCATCAGGCTGGGCAGGGAGGCAGAGGGGAAAACACTTCTTCAAACTGTGATCTAAATGCAATAGGTCCCTTTGAGGTGAGGGCACACTCTGCAGCCAAGAGGCTGGTAGGGTTAGATGTGCCTTGACTCACCTTCAGAAGGTTGCTATTGCCCCAGCACATCCTGGGTGGATGGAAGAATGACACAGACTAGCCAGGGAGTCTGATGGTGGATGGAAAACATGGGTTTTTTTGGCATGACACACCACCACTTACCAGCAAGAAGCTTCCTATGTTCTTTAGAAAGCAGAGGAGGAGAAAAAGGAAAGAACATAACAGTTAGAACCAAGAAAACAGACAGCTAACCCCAAGCTTTCCTACCCTCCCCCATGCCCCTTCCTCCAGCTCTCCACTAGCCACACCATGTGTGGGGCAGCTGCATTCAGCTCTTCCAGCCCTTTCCAGGCAGCACTGGGCACTGGCTCCCAAATCATCCCATGCTGGTACTGAGCACAGCTTATTGATCTGCAAGGAATCTATGGCAGTGGAGAAGCCCTGGAACCATCAGAGCTTTCATTCTAGATACTTCTAGAAATAGGAGCTGTCCTCATAGCCAGGTCCTTGTCCTCCCCCAGGACCTGGATATCTCCTAGGATGGAATGGAACCCTTACCACCTCTTTTCTCTTCAAGCCAGACTGCTCTGCCTCCTCAGAGGATCACACACCAGCTAAGAGCAGGGTGGAGCCTGGAGGACACAGTGCTTCTGGTGTGCTCTCCTCAGAGGCTGTTGGAAGCAGCCAGCCATGGATCCCCAGGGGAAGGGTGGGCAGAAGGGTGGTGGGATGCAAGGGACAGAGCTGGGGAGTTCCTAGAGGAAAGGGAAGAGGAGGGAGGCAAGGATGCAGCTGGAGGAGAAGTGCCTCTAGTACCCAGGCTGAAGGGTGCTGATGCTGAGCTCCTACAATGGGCTGTGGGACATGGGTGATGTGCCACTGGGAAGAGTCCTGACAGCTCACTGAGGCTAGGAGGGGAAAAACAAAGTGAGCATTGAGGGCTAGAGGAGGCCTCATGCCAAGGGAAGTGACGTGCAGCCTTCTCCATTGGCAACAGGGAGCCCTCTCAGCTCTAACCTGCTGGGAGATGGAGGGAGGAAAGGAAGAGGGGAAAAGCAGCTTAAAAATATCCCAGAGCTGTGCAGTTATTTTGGGGGATTTTCATGTCTAAAAAGAGGAAGAAAAACAAGAATGAAAGCCAAGAGTCCAGGGCCAGCTCTGGAGCAGCTGGGATGCTTGTGCCTGGCTGCAGCTCTCCCTCCCTGGGCTCTCATGCCTCTCACTCAAAGCTCCATGTGTTGTGCTGTCTCCATCACATCCTTTGGTCACCTGGCAGAAAAAATGAATCTTCTGGGACAGTCTGGGGTTATCAGAGGGTTTAGGGCCCAGCTCTTCCTCTGCTGGTCCTGAGGAGCAGCAGGAGAGCCTCTTCTTGCCAAGGCAGCACCTCTCTCATCAAGGTGAAAGGAAGCACAAGAGCAGCAGCAGCACGGTTGGGACAGCAGGATAAACTTGGCTTTGTCAGCCTGCAGGAAAGGGCTCAGGGGTTTTTCTTTGGGCTTTCAGCCTCAGGAGCACCTGAGGTCAAGGTCTGCTTGCTTGGGGCTTCTCCAGAGCTGTCTGCCCACTGTGATTCAGCTCCATCTCTGGCTCTTAGGATGGGAAGGCCAAGGGGATGGGGGAGAGGCAGTCACTGGAGAACAGAAGATGGGTAAGCATGAGGGGTTGCATGGCTGGGGGAGGTTCCCATTGAGCAGGGGAAGTCTCTGGTCCTCCAGCTTTGCTGTGTGGGTGAAGGGAGCTCACCCAGCTCAGCCTGGTCACCTCAGGCACTGTGGCAGAGAGCCAGGAGCTGCCTGGCAAGCAGGCACCACACGCTGCTCAGTCACACATCATTTACTGCACACGCAGCACTTCTCACCCAACATCTCCACAGCAGGCAGGTCCCTCAGCCCCTGGCACAAGCAGTGCAGCCCTGACACCCCAGGGACCTCCCCAGCAGGGCAGCACATCACTCAGCTGTGCCCATGCCAAGCAGTCCAGACCACATTGCCCAATTGTTGCCACAAGTGACGTGGCCAAGGTCACCCACTGGGTGTATGGAGCACCCAGAGAGAGAGCAAGCTGGAAGGAGAAGAACTCATTTCCCATTTGCCAAAACACAGCATTCCCAAAGTTGAAGGGAGGTCCAGCTGGGGTGTGGAGCCCCTTGGCTCCACTAGGTCTCTGTGCTGGGTAATAAGGTGCCACTGCCTGCTCGACAGCAGCTGAAACTGCCACAGGCAGAACCCAAACCCTGGTGTTCACTGGGACTAACAGCAGCTGCTTTTCAGAGGCAAGGGGAAAAGCAGAAGGAGTGAGATGGTGACAAATAGAAGGTGAAGTTGCTGGCCAAGGCTCCTGCTGAGCTGTCAACTCCAGTGCTGCAGCCCTCAGGAGTGGGAAGTGGAGCTTCAGGACAAGTGTTGCTCCAGACCCAAATCCCTGGCTGCCTGGGCTGCAGAACAAGGAGAAGCAGCAGATGGGATGAGGACAAGGTAGAGAAAAGGGTCAGTGTCCCCTGTGAGTGCTGCTAGCTCCAGTTTGGAGGTGAAGATCAGGATCCCTGCAGGGTTAAGGGCCTCAAGACACATCTACTCAGGCTGGTGTGGCCACAGCAAGACTCAACACTTGACCCCATGGAGCCAGAGTTGCCTGTGACTCATGGAAGCCTCAGAGCTGAAGGCAGCTTGGACTTCTCTTCTGCTCAGCAACAGCCAGCCACCCACACATTGCTCAGTGCTGTTCCAGAGCCAGCTCCAATGGATGGAGCCCCAGATACCTCAGCACCACCTTCCCACACACACTGACCCACAGAGCTTCCACCTCACAGCTCCCAGTCCTCCTTCCTGAGGCAGGGGAGATCTCAGCAGCCTGGCAGGGTGCACATGTTCTCCCTCTCCTCTGGAGAACAAAAGTGCAATTGAGATGAGTAACCCCATCAGAGCCTGACCTGCCTTTCAACTCCAGCTTTGATTTTCCCTTCATCCTGCCCTGGCTCAGGGAAGCAGCTGTTAACATCAAGAAGGGGAAAAGAAGTTTATTTTACTACATATTAAATACAACAGGGAGGAAAAAAAAAAGCAAGGAGAGCAGGAGGCTCTGTTCCAAGGTCAGGCACTTGACTGTGGAAAGTTTTCCTGGACAGCAACACTCTCAGAGCAGGAGAATACATCAGAGCTTTGCAGAGAAGCAATGGAGAGCAGGGAGCTGGTGCTCCTGCCATGCCTGGGGACTGCAGGCCAAGCATGCAGCCATGGCTGGAACAAAGCAGCCCAAACCTTCTGAGCACCTGGCACATGCTTTTGGCCTTACTCCTGAGCTACTACAACACTCAAATTGTTACTTCTGAGAAACCCCATGTGCCTTGGCCATGTCACCCTATGCAGCTGTTGCAAGGTCAGAACTATCTCAGCTCCTGAGACACTTGACCATCACATAGCCCAGAGCATTTCCCTGCTGTTGGGGTCACAAGAAGCCACCAAGGCAAGAGGTCCTCTTGGAACACCCTGCTTGGAAACCTCAGCCTGAAGAAGAGTAGATCCTAGCAGCTGGCCTTACAGAAAGACAACTGCTAAGCAAAGATGGGTCAACCCCAGATGGGTTAGATGATCTTCAGAGGTTCCTTCCAACCTCTACCACCCTGTGGATCTGTTTGCTCATTGAAACCCCAGGGCTCTAGGCAGGGCAGGGAGTTTCCTTTGCAAGTTGTCCTTGCTGCATGCCAGGGAAGGGCCCAGGGGGTGCATGTTGTCCATCTGCACACCCCCCCCACTCCTCTCAGTGCACCCCAGGGAGGAAACTGGACTGCCTGGAAAGCCAGGAGAGCTGGGCTCTGAGGGGCCAGGAGGGATCCCTGATGGATCCCAGGAACCTGACAGCACTGTGTTTTCTTTGCCCTCACACCAACACCTCTGATAAGGCTGCCAGCAAGACCCAGGTTGGGCTGTCTGCTTCCCAAGGAAGCAAGCCAAGGGTTCCCACGCCACCTTCCCACTGCTCAGTGCACAAAAGCAACACAGGCTTCCTGAAATCCCTCTCTCCATGCCCCTCCCTGCTGCTCCCCTGCATCCTGCTCCAAGGCCATGGCTCTGCACTGAGATAACAAGGCACTTGCTGCCAAAACCAGCAGCCAGAGGGGCCCAGGATCCACACAGATCTGCATTCAGACAAAGACCTGATCTAAACAGTCAGGAACAGGAGGTGGAGCCCTGGGGTTCAGGTTTAAATAGGTTACCTAGGGCCAGGCTGGGATCTCTGGGAGAGCTCTGAATCTAAGGAATCATTGGGCCCAGGTACCAAGGTCCCACTGAGGAGGGGCTGGGGCAAAGCAGAGGAGCCAGTTTCCATCAGTTCCATATTCAGTCCCTACACCAAGGAGAGAAACCTAAGCAAGCCCACACTCAGAAACAACATGTGTCTGCTTTCTTTGCAGGTGCCACTGAACCACAGGCTGCTTTGGGCTAAAAGGACCTTTGGAGGTCATCTAGTCCAACCTCCCTGCAGCCAGCAGGGACATCTCCAACTAGATAAGTTGCTCTGAGCCCCAAACAACCTGACCTGGAGTGGTTCTAGGGATGGGACATCTCCCACCTCTCTGGGTGACCTGGGCCAGGCTCTCACCACCCTTCTAATTTCTTCCTTCTCTCTAGTCTGAATCTCCTCTTCCAGTTTCAAATCATCAGCCCTTGTCCTGTCCCAACAGGCCCTCCTAAAAAGCCTGCCCCCACCTTTCTTCCAGGCTCCTTTCAGTGCTGAAAGGACTCAAGCTCAGAGATCTTCTTAAGTCTAGGGGCATCCAACCACCCCTGCTCTTGGAAATTACACACTAATTAAACACATTACTCTCACTCTCCAAAACATATCAATCAATTGGCATGTGATCAGCCTCCAATAATTGCTGCTGCTGCTGCAGCTCAGCCTCCCTGGAGAGGTGCAATCCTGTGGCTTAATTGTTTAGCTTTGGCAAAGGAGATGGGAGCCAAGGAGAAGCTCAGCTGCCACCTTGGGAGGAGGGTGCTGCTGCAGGGAGAGGAGGAGAAGGAAAAGGAAAAGGGAGGAGGGGAAGGAAAAGGAAAAGGAAAAGGGAGGAGGGGAAGGAAAAGGAAAAGGAAAAGGGAGGAGGGGAAGGAAAAGGAAAAGGAAAAGGGAGGAGGGGAAGGAAAAGGAAAAGGGAAAGGGAGGAGGGGAAGGAAAAGGAAAAGGAAAAGGGAGGAGGGGAAGGAAAAGGAAAAGGAAAAGGGAGGAGGGGAAGGAAAAGGAAAAGGAAAAGGGAGGAGGGGAAGGAAAAGGAGAAGGAAAAGGGAGGAGGGGAAGGAAAAGGGAGGAGGGGAAGGAAAAGGGAGGAGGGGAAGGAAAAGGGAGGAGGGGAAGGAAAAGGGAGGAGGGGAAGGAAAAGGGAGGAGGGGAAGGAAAAGGGAGGAGGGGAAGGAAAAGGGAGGAGGGGAAGGAAAAGGGAGGAGGGGAAGGAAAAGGGAGGAGGGGAAGGAAAAGGGAGGAGGGGAAGGAAAAGGGAGGAGGGGAAGGAAAAGGGAGGAGGGGAAGGAAAAGGGAGGAGGGGAAGGAAAAGGGAGGAGGGGAAGGAAAAGGGAGGAGGGGAAGGAAAAGGGAGGAGGGGAAGGAAAAGGGAGGAGGGGAAGGAAAAGGGAGGAGGGGAAGGAAAAGGGAGGAGGGGAAGGAAAAGGGAGGAGGGGAAGGAAAAGGGAGGAGGGGAAGGAAAAGGGAGGAGGGGAAGGAAAAGGGAGGAGGGGAAGGAAAAGGGAGGAGGGGAAGGAAAAGGGAGGAGGGGAAGGAAAAGGGAGGAGGGGAAGGAAAAGGGAGGAGGGGAAGGAAAAGGGAGGAGGGGAAGGAAAAGGGAGGAGGGGAAGGAAAAGGGAGGAGGGGAAGGAAAAGGGAGGAGGGGAAGGAAAAGGGAGGAGGGGAAGGAAAAGGGAGGAGGGGAAGGAAAAGGGAGGAGGGGAAGGAAAAGGGAGGAGGAGAAGGAAAAGGGAGGAGGAGAAGGAAAAGGGAGGAGGAGAAGGAGAAGGAAAAGGGAAGAGGAGAAGAAAGGAGGGGAAGGAGGAGAAAAAGGAAGAGGAAGAAGGAAAAGGAAGGAGGAGAAGAAGGAAAAGGAAGGAGACAGGGATTTTCCCACCTTCCTCCATTCCCAAGCTCAGAAGAACAGTCCCCAAAACACAGCCAGGATTGAAACCAGATGTGTAGGAAGTGTCTCATTAGCAGTAATTGCTTTGCAAGGATTTGAGGTTTCCCCTTTGTGCCACCACCAAACACTCTCTTTAAGAAGCTGCCTTGGGTTGGGTACCAGGACATGCTGGTGGAGGAGGAGGAGGAGGAGGAGGAAAAGAAAGCAAACCAACAAAACAACAAGCCCAGAGGGCAGAGTCTCTGCTCCACTAACATTTGTATTGAAGGCAAGGAAAGTTTAGCCAGGCTGGGCTGGTGGCAGGGGCAGGCACCAGCCTGCTGAGGGGCAGAGGATCATCACTCTGGCAGATTAAGCTGAACAAACTCAGCATCTCCAAGCCTTTTGCTGGAGTGTGGCTCATCATGGTCAGATGAGTCCTGAAACAGCCTCATGATTAGCTCCTTTGCACCCTCCCTGCTTCCATAAGGGGGGAGAGGGGTGGGGGGTAGGAAGAGGCATGAGACACTCCAGGAATTCACCTCCTTCCCTGCAACCCAAGGCTGATTAGAGGGTCTGGCAGGGACTTTAGGCTTCCCTTCCTCACTTCTAATTTTCCCTGTGGAATGATTTTTGCTTTGGATTACAGGGCTGAACCCAGAACAAGTCAAAGCCAAGGACACAAACAAGAACAGGTCAGTCAGGTCCTTGCCCAGAATAGCAGAGCTGTTTCTGTGCCCCAGAACAAGGAGACCCAAACCACAGTAAGATAGCCATGAGCTGCCTCAGGGGCTGGATGAGACCCAAAACACCTCTCTGCTCAGCCCTTGGCTCTTCCAAGTCCCTGGAACATCAAGTTTTTCCCACATTAAGTAACAATTTGCCACCTATTGAAGTTCCTAAACCATCCCTTTACCTCCTGCTGCAGTTCAGCTCCTTCAGACAAAAGCAGAGGCAGAATCTCTGATGTAGAGCAGATCACCTCCAGAATTCTGCCTTCCTGCACCTCCCCACACCAGGAGCATTGATCACACCTCAGAACTGCAGAGGGAAGCAGCCAATGGTCCAGCAACCAGCACCTCTCCCCCCCTGCCCCCAGCTGGGCCATACTGCTCTCTGGATATAGACAGACTGTGCTGTCCTCCACAGCCACTCTCATCCTCTTCTGGGGGGGCAGAATGGGGCTGAGAGGGCACCCAGCCCCACAGAGCCTGCTCCAGGGACCCATGGTTGATCATCTGGAGGTGGAGAAGCCTGGGAAGCAGAAGCTGTGTGCTCTAAGGCCCCAGCAGCATCACCTTCACCTGCATCCCTCAGGCAAGGGCATGAGGATGCAAAGTTGACTGGGAGAGGGTGGTACCTGCCCCCCAAAAGGTGATGATCACCAGCCCTGAGGCACTCTGGCACCTCACCAGAGAGAGATGAGGGAATCCATGCCCTAAGCATGTCCCAAGGGCCAGTTCCCAGCAGCAGGGTAAGGTGAGGAACCCCAGTCCCAGCTGGGGTACACTCCCAGGAGACAACCCTTACTCTAGGGCCACTCTTCCCCCCCACCTCCCCATTTCCTTCTCCAGCCTGTGAAGGACAAAAAGGCTCAGTCTTTACTAGACATAAACCAACTGTAACAGCCACCCCCAGGGCCAGGGTGGAAGAGGGATTCAAATGCCAGAGGAGGAGGAACAAGGCACCCACATTATTTTGGGGTGAGACCAACATAACTGAGAGCCTGCAAATCTCCCTGGGCTCCTTCCTCCATGCTGCATCTCCTCTCTCCCCCCCTTCTCCAACACCAGCAGAGCTCAGATCCCAGTCTCCAGGGCTAAGACAATAGCTGCTTATGTTCTAAACTAGTGCTGCTTTCTGGGAAGGGAGCCAGGGCTGGCAGCTCCCAGCAGCAGGGAATAAAAGCTGTGTTTGTGCTCTGAAGCCCCTCTACAGCACTGGGGCACCCTCAGAGGGAGGCAAAGCAGCAGCCTGCTGGGGATCCCAAACAGAAACGCTGACAGATGCCCTGAGCTTGCTGAAAAGGGAGGGACCATGACCACAGAGGACCCAAGAGAGAAGAGAAGCAGGCTCCTTGCTGAAAGAAACCGAGCTGTGCAACCAGCAGCAAAGCAAAGCCCTTGGGCACAGGCAGGCAGATGCACAGCATCCCCCTCCCAGAGCTGAGGAGCCAAGGCTGCAGCCCATCAGGCTGCTGGAGCTTGAGGGTGCTCTGAACACTGAGGATGCTCTGAACAAGGAGGAGGCAGGCTCACAGCAAAGCACAGGCTCTGGAAGAGCACCAGGAGGAAGCTGCATGGCAGCAGGGTCTCTAGAGCATGGCCATGAGGGATGTGCACTGCAGTGGAGCTCCCTCCATCCTGCAGCAGGGAGGCAGGCAGCCAGCCCTGTCTGTTGCCAGTCCTTTCTTCATGCTTGCTGCTGCCAAGCCTGAGCACACAGTCCCAGGGGAGCTCCTTCTCTGCAGTGTGGCACTCAGTGCCTCTGTTGCAGGCTGGAGAACACAAGGTGCCCACCCCAAGTCCCTGGAGAAGCAGAGGGTTCTACCTCCAGAGCTCATGGATGTCCTCCTAGGGGTACTCAAGCCCTAGCAGCAGCAGACCAGACCCACTCAGGAGCCTGATCATGGCTCCAATGCTTCCCCACCCTGTGCATACCTGGCTGGGAGGTGAGAAAAGCACACACTTGTCCTCTCCAGGTCCACAGGTTCAGCCTCAGGTGCTGGGAACACAGTGGGGGTGGAAAGTCCACCACAACAGAGCCATGGACCTGCTACAGGCCATGGTTCAGCTCACAGCTGCCCTTCCTAGGTCAGCAACAGTAGGAATGCATTTCTCAGGCCAGGATGGATGGCATCCAGCCAGGGCCATGCAGACCACCCATCCCACCTGCTGCTAACAGAAACACCACCATGACCACAAGCCCATGGAGCCTGCCCATGCAGAGTGTTTTCTGGGCTGAGCAGCAAGTGCCAAGACTCAGTCTGCAACCCCAGTAGGTGCCCAGTATGGATACTACCCCCAATAGCCATGACAACACAGCTTTTTTTTTTACCCCTCTAGGCTCTTTTGGCACCTCTACCATGCCCCAGGCACTACACAAATCCTATCCTGAGATCTTTCCTTCTCAGCACTGCTGTCAGAGGCAATAACCAACCCCAGTGGCTGTAAAATGTCTATTTTCCAGATGGAACAAAATGCAAATCAATTCATCTTTAAAACAAAACAAAAAAAAGAAATAAATGAAAAGCTAACTCAAACTGGCCTCTTCTTCCCCTTTCTTTTCAGGAGGCTTTAAAGTTGCCTTTCCACTGGCCTGAATAATTGATGGTAACATGAAAATTTAAAGTCTTTCAAGATTTCATTAAAATTCATTCTCTTGCCCCTTTGGAGAATTGTCCTTTGCCAGAAGCTCATGTAGGGCAGGCAAGCACCAGGAGCTGCCTCCCTTCACTGCAGACAACTCTGTCCTCTCTGCCTCCAGAAAATTCCCTCTTTATTGTTTCCTGGAGACCCTGACCCATGCCAACACCCTACTCACCCCTCTCCTACCCCATCCCAGCACAAATCCTGCATTTACTCCACCTCCTTCAACCCATTGAAGCTCCACTTTTCTCCACCCCCCTCTCCTGTCCCAAGAGGCTCCAGCATCAGGCCAGCAAGGCAGCAACCTCCACCCCTTCCTCACACCAAGGAGGTGATGTTCTCCTTCCCCAGCTATTTCTCTTGGCATCACTGGTGGGCCAAGCACTGCAAAGATGTGAGCTCACAGCCCTGAAGCCAACTGCATCCTTGGGCTGCTCCCCCCCAGCAGTGTGGCCAGCAGCAGGGTGAGGGAGGGGATTGTGCCTCTGCTCTGCTCTGGGGAGACCTCAACTGCAGTGCTGGGGCCAGCTCTGGAGTCCTCAGCATAGCACAGACATGGAGCTGGTGGAGCAGGTCCAGGGGAGGCTACAGAAATGATCTGAGGGCTGGAATCCCTCTGCTGTGAGGACAGGCTGAGAGTTGGGGTTATTCAGCCTGGAGAAGAGAAGGCTCCAGGGAGACCTTGCTGCAGCCTGTCAGGACTTAAAGGGCTTGTAAGGAAGATGGGGAGAGACTTTTGAGCAGGACCTGCTGGGACAGGACAAGGGGTGATGGTTTGGAACTAAAAGAGGAGATTTAGACTAGAGAAGGAAGAAATTGTTTGCCCTGAGGGTGGTGAGAGCCTGGCCCAGGCTGCCCAGAGAGGTGGGAGATGTCCCAGCCCTGGAACCATCCCAGGTCAGGTTGTTTGGGGCTCTGAGCAACCTGCTCTAGTTGTTGGAGATGTCCCTGCAGGGAGGTTGGACTAGATGATCTCCAAAAGGTCCCTTCCAACCCAAACCATTCTATGATTCCTTGAATAAGGTCTTTCCTCTGCCAGCAGGACCCAAATGAACCCTCCAGCCTTTCCCAGCCTCTAGCAGAGGGCAGCAGCCTCAAGGGGCTACAAGCCACATGTGCTTCAAGGGCAGCACTACTGCTCTGATCCATTCCAGGGTGCTGGTGACCTAAGACAACTGCCAGAGGTTATAGAAATACATAGTTTTAAATGGCAAGACACCAAATCTGTCTTGAAAGAGCCAAAGAGTGCTTCAGCAGAGCATCTGCAATGCAGGAGGGGTGGCCCTTGGCTGGGTCATTGATAACCTCACACACACAAGGAGAACAGCAGAGATCAGTAAGAAACTAGAAGCTAGAGCTTCAGATGATGCTGAGGCTACCAAATCCTCTTGGGCTTTTCTCTAAGAGGTGTTTAGCAGCACCTTCAGCAGCTGCTGCTCATTCCCAGGCTGCTGGGGGTCATTCCCACTGCTGGCCCAAGACATTGAGATTCCAGAGGTTGCCCAGAGAGGTTCAGGTTTGCCATTAAATCACAGCACTGTTACCAATTAAGGGTTATAACCTTCAGCAAATCTCTCCCAATTTCCCCCACTTGACCACCTGACCCTGAAGATCTGCAACAGCCTCTATAAATCCCAGGCATCTTTCCCCAAGTCAAACCCATCTGGCTTTTGTTTCCAGTTATCAAGGAGCCAGAGTGTTGGATTGGAACTGCCCATGAACCTCACACTTTGCCTTTTAAGCACAAGCTGACCTTTTTCTCCTCCTGCTTAAGGAACAAGCTGCCACTCCAGAAGAGCTCCAAAAAGCTCCCAGCAGTAACAGCAGCAGCACTGAGTCTTCACTTCTCCACATGCTCATTCTTGTGTAACCCTTCTGGGGAAAACCAGAGCTCTTCCAGCTGCACAAGAGCCAGGGCAGAGGTTGCCTTTGCTCTCAGGGCTCTTTTCTGGCAGTGGAGTGAGGACATTCCAGCTCTACATGGCTAGAAAGAGTAGGGCAGGGATTCTCCTCCTGACCTGGGCACTGGGGAGGTCATAGCTCAAATCCTGGCTTCAGTTTTGTGTCTCTCACTGCAAGAAGGGCACTGAGGTGCTGGAGTGTGTCCAGAGAAGGGCAAGGAAGGTGGGGAAGGGTCTAGAGCATGAGTGTTGTGAGGAGCAGCTGAGGGAACTGGGCTTGGTTAGCCTGGAGAAGAGGAGGCTCAGGGGAGACCTTCTCACTCTCTGCAGCTCCCTGAGAGGAGGCTGGAGCCAGGTGGGGGTTGGTCTCTTCTCCCAGATGACAAGGATGAGAAGAAACAGCCTCAGGTTGCACCAGGGGAGGTTTAGGTTGGGCATGAGAAACAATTTCTTCCCCAAAAGGGCTGTCAAGGCATTGGCCCAGGATGCCCAGGGCAGTGGTGGAGACCCCATCCCTGGAGAGGTTCAAAAGCCCTGGAGATGACAGACACAACAGGAGCAGGACAACCCCCAGCTGAAAGCATTCCAGATATTCCATCTCCATAGTCCCTCCCCAGCCACTCATGCCTCTAATCCCTTGAAGCCCTCAGTTCCTATCACATAGGGCATCCTTGTGTGCCAAGACCAAATGCATCCCAGCCTCCCCCTGCCCCACTTTCAGCCCCAGAAAGGAGAGAAATGCTGTCCTTCCCTAGGAAGGAATACTCCAGAATCCATGTGGGAGAGGACAGCACATGAAAAGCACAATCACACAGAGCAAACCCAGCTGCTCAGACCAGAGGAAACTGCCCCCAAACTTGCCAAGCAGAGCTTCTCTGCTCCCCTCCTCCCTGGACACACCAGGCTGGTTCTCCTAGCCATGGAGAAGAGCTTGCTGGACTCACCATGCTCCAGCAGCCCCTGGGTCTGCTTCCTCACCCCATTCTCATGCATCCCTGGAAGCCTGCAGCTCCTTAGTGGACCTGTAAAGCTTCAGCCCTCACCCACTCCAGCTCCAAATCAAAGAACCAGTGTGGATCAAAGAACAGCCTGGATAAAAGCAAGGGAGAAACCCTGAGCCAGGGGCTCCAGCAGCAGGCAGATAAGCCTTATCAGGGGCATGGAGGACAGCAGAGTCCCTGCTTCTTGCCACACTGCTGACAAGCAGCTCAGGGAGCAGGTCTGACAGCCTACCCACACCTCCTCTTCTGTGTGCTGCCCAGTGAGGGGGAGAGCAGACAGGGTAAGTGGCAGGAGAGCCCTTGCCTTCCCCCAGGAAGGGGAGATGCTTGATCAGTGCTCAAGCCAACCAGAGAAGGACTTGCCCACTAAAACCCAGACAGAGAGTGGCCTTGGGGGCATGGTGCTGAGCAGCACAGCTGGGGAACCTCTGCTAGTGCAGTGTCAAATGGGAGACACACCTCCCAGGGCCAAAAAAACCTCCAAGTGGCATCTCTCAAGAGCCCTGCCAGCATGGAGGAGTGCTACCAAGGGTCCAGCCTAGGACATGGAGCAGTCAAAGGAAGCACACCCCATGAGGATGGGGAGGAAAAGCAGCAACCAACTTGGTTTCTCTTCTGGCAGCTCCTCTCAAGCTCAATTTCCACAGAGCCTCAGACCTCTCTGTGGGGAAGCCATGCACCCTGCAGAGTGCCAGGGCTCCCAGCAGGCAGAAGAGAGACAGAGGTGAGCAAGCAAGCAGATTCTCCTGCCCTGGAGGTCCCAAGTGTACCTGTCTTGCATCCCCACATGCAGCAGACACCTAGCTCACACAGCAAAGGCCAGCAGGACCTCCAAAGGCTGGGGCTGGCAATTCCATGATCACCTTTCCCTCCACAGCCTCCCAACAAGGTCTGTTCCATTACAGCAGGGTCAGATCTCCTTTCTCCTCTGCCACAATGCACCTGGAATGCTCTGGGAGAGGAACACACATGAGTCTTATTCTGCAGTCCCCTCTGAGGGCTGGGATCTGGTGGACAAAGCTCAGGAGACTTGAGAGAGACAGAGAGTGAAGCATGATCAGCTGAAGAAACAGAAAAGCTACTGCTCTGGCCCACACTGCATCAGTCTCATTTCCTAAGAGCAGGTTTTAATCTCCTCATTGGGCTGCAGCAATGCTCCCAGCACAGGACCAAAGGTTATGCAGCTGAAGTCACCTGGATAGCTTAGCAAAAGCTAGGCAAGGAGCCAGGGCTGGAAAAGTCCCAGCACCTCCAGCAGCACTCAGGACAAGCCAGGTCTCTCCCTCACCTTCCCCTTGGAGACAGGGGGTATTGCTCTGCTTCAATCAGGGGAGAAACCAGAGGAGAAACATGGACTCACCTGAGATGACCCAAAGATGTACATGTACTGGATCAGGAGCCACAGCCCATCCCACAACTGCTCATGTCCTTAGGGCTCAGTCAATCTCACTCCAGCTTAACATAAGGTCCTAAGCTGAGGGTGAGAGGCTTGCAGCTCCCCTCCTCAGCAAAGGAGGGGATACCCCTCCAAAAGGGTGCTGAGACTGCCATGCAGGTTATAAACACTCCAAAAACTCCTGGAGGATGAGGATGGTGAAGAGCACAGAGAGCAAGTAGGAACAACAGCAACAGAAACTGCCTGGAAAGGGTTTGGGAGCAACAGGCAAGAGGAAAGCAGTGTCCCATAACCCAGAGCACATGCCCTGGCTCCTGCAGGGAGGGAGTGGGCATCTCTCCCAAAGTGGTAAGGCCAAAAGGGCAGCAAGAGCCCAGCAGAGCTGAGGAACAGAAGCAAACAGCTGCTGCCAAGGCTCTAGCCAGCAAAAGGGTTGCCAAGGCTGCTGGGCTCTGTATATGCAGCAACAACCTTTGAAGTCAGGGCAGAGGAATGTGCCCCCACTGCTCCCAGCCAAGGCAGGGCTGCAGGGACCAGGCTCCTGTGGCCATCTCTCTCTCTCTCTCTCTCTTTCTTTCTTTCTTTCTTCACCTGCTGCCCAGCCTGGGACCACAGAAGTAGTGGTCCAGTGAGCCCCAGCAGAGCAGGAGCAAGCTGGAACCATAAAGCATCTCACCCTCTAAGGACTTGCTTAGAGGACAGGGTGAGGAGGAGGAGGAGGAGGAATAGAAGCTCTCTCGGGCCAGCCTTGGCAGAAGAAGGGTGCTTGGGAACTGGAGAGCAATGCCCACCAGCCTGGCCAGGTCACACTGCTTGCCCCATGACACCAGGTGATGCTCTCCCCTCTCCAGCAGGTTCTCCCCTTCTTGAACCTGCCTTTTCCCTAGGGGAGGGAGCCTGCTGCACCCATCCCTTACTGATGGAGGCCAACTGGCTCCTTCTGAACAAATTCCAGCAGATTTTGGGTGTTGATTGCCACATAAGCAGCTTTTCTGCCTGTAAACAATTATCCCTGTCTTTTAACACCCCCATAGCACAGTCAGACCATCTGGCTGCACTGCCAGGCTGTGAACTGCTGTTCAACTGCCTTTAGCTGCAGATGCAGAACCCCCCCACAGCCGTGAAACAGGCATGGAAGGTAAGATATGGTTGCAATGAAGCAGCAGAGCCAATTCTCTATTCCCCTTATGGGTATGAAGGACCATGCAGACCCCCCAGCTTCACCACCCAGCTGGAGCTGGGACTTTGCATGTCCTGTTGAGCCAGAGTGAAGCCAATCAGTTGCAGCAGCATCCAACATCACCCTCTCCTGTGTCCTACAACAGGCATGATTCCTGGAGCAGGTCAGCAGCACAGTGGCCACTTTCCAGCCCTGCTCCAGGGCAGAGAATGTAACACATTAAGATGTAAGACATGCAAGATTTACTGTGAAGGGAAAAGCCTTTAATCTGAGGCAAGGCTTCAAGCAAGTTGCCAGCTCCTTTCAACTCTCTCCTCATGCTGGTAGAGGAGTGGCTGCAGCTCAGGAGGAGCATGGTGGAGACAGGAGGGCTTAGGGGATGTGGCAGGGCAGATCCTCAGCCCCATCAACTGCTGCTGGGCTGCTGCTCAGAGGGGCTGGAGGCTCCCTGTTACAGACACCCTGCTGTAAGGTTGTCTCCCATCCTGTGCCATAGGCACTGGGATGCCTGGAGGAGCAGGCAGGTACCACCCTGAGCTGCCCCCATGAGGGCCAGGGGCAGTGAAGCCACTGCCAAGGACCCTGAGCCATGTGTTGGTGGGAGCCAGGCTGTGGGGGATGTGCCACACAGAGCAGGGAGCTGAGCCCAAGCCTCACCTCACTCAAGTCCCTTTATGCCTCATGCAGGGGGGTGAAGAAGCCACAGGACAGAGTGATGAGGAGGAAGAGAAGCTCTCTAGGGCAAAGCACTGTTCCATGCACAAAGCTCTAACTGTGCTGGGCTGCATCCAAGGCCCCTTTGTGGCTGCCCTCCTGCAGAAATAACATGGGTTCCACCAACACTGGGCACATCTCCAGCATCCTTCCACAGCTGCTGCTGCACCCATCTTCCTCCCAGCAGGGAGCTCCCAAACCTCCCCTTCCTGCACTCAGAGCTGGGAGAGACAAGTGGGGTCTCCTGCAGAACCCCCCCAGCAGCCTAAGCCCTTGGTGCCTTCTCCTTCCCTCCCTGCAACAACAGCTAGAGGTGGCTGGATCCACACCCCAAAGCAGCCTCTGGGCAGATAAACTCACGGCAGTGGAGGAAGCATCCAGCCTCTGCAGCTGAGTCCTTGCAAAGCTGCATGCACAGGGGTCAGGGTGCAAACCTCTGTGGCAGGGGAGGAAAAACCCCTGCTGGAAAGCAGAGCAAGAGGCTGAGAGCATGTGTGAAAGAGCCAGGCAGCCAGCAGGCTCTGCTCAGGAAACAGAAGCCCTGGAGCAGTATTTTCCTCTTCTCTGACAGAAGCAATGGCCAGAGGGTCCCCTGGGGCTGAAGGCTCCCAGGGCAAGGGCCACAGCCCACACTGCTGCTTCTCTTCATCCTCTAGCAGAAAGACACCAGCCCACTCAGGGGCTGATTTCCAGGGCAGCAACTCACCCAGAGGGTTCCCACGCTTTGGGAACATCCAACATCCTCATTTTGGGGAAGGAGACAGCATTTATCACACTCTCCTCCTCTTCCTGCAGCTGCCAGCAGGCAGGGAACAGGTAGCTCTCTTTGGACACATGAGAGCCCAGTGTTTCCAGCACTGCTGCCAGCCAAGGGTGATGCTCCAGGCCCTGCAGGAGTGAGGGAACACTGGCACACTTGCCAAAGTGACATCCTGACTGGGACCCAGCCACCACCCCTCTGGAGGGGAGGGCAGGCAGCATGGCAGGACATAGACACAACCTCTTGCCTTCACCAGCAGGACTGATGCTGCTGCCACCTTAAAGCATCTCTTCCCTTTTGTTTTCTCCTCTCTTCTGCCTGCTCTCCTGGAGGTGAGGGTGGAAAAGCCCAGCTTAAAGCACAAAGGAGCTAAATCCAGATGGATCTGCAGCTCTTACACTGGACTCTGCATGCCAGTAGCACATGGGTGGGCAGATGTCAAGTGAAGAGGAGCTCAGAGCAGCTACACTCACTGCAGAAGGCAACACTCCACACCCTCTATTCCCACTAGCAAGACTGCTCCCAGAACTGCAACCCTGAGCTGAGGATGCTTCCAGCTTCTGTAAGGCTCCACATCACCATTCATGCACCCTCAAGTCACAGCCAGCTTCTCCCACCAGTCCTGTCCCACTCTCTCCTGGCTCCATGGCATTTAAATCCAGCTGCCAGAAGCAGAGCAGCAGGATGGGACACAGCTGAAGGCATCACTCCTAGCCTCAAGGGAGTCAAGCTGCACTTCCACAAGGTCTTCAGAGAGACTCAAGAAGACTCCCTTGGGCAAAGAAAAGTGCAAGTCCAGCTGGCTAGGAGTCTAACTGAGAGCTGTCTGGGAGAAATTATCAGTCTAGAAAAACAATTCCAGCCTGGGTTTCTTTAGATTCCCTCCTGCTTCAGTGCCTGGGAACTGGGTCCCAGCCAGCAGCTCTGAGCTCAGCAGGCAAGGGTTCTCATGAGCCAGAAGAGCATGAAGCAGATCAGCTGGTGTCAGTAGGAAGCTTGGGATGAAGGCAGAGCTGAGAAGGAATTTGGCAGCTATTTGCTGGAATCCAGAGCAGAGATGCTCCCAGGCAACCCAAGTTTCAGCCACCAACACATCTCCAAGCTCTTTCTACCTGTCATCAGCTTCACTTCCACCTGTAAATGGAAGGGTCATGTCTGTCCAAATCAATTTGCCCTGGCTGCTGGGAACCTCCCACTGGAAACAAATGGACTCTGGTGCTAAACCAGACAGACTCTGGTGTTTTACCCCCCAAGAGATCTCCACAGCCATCACTCCAGTGCAGCCTCTCCAGCCAGCCCAGCAGTGAGGGCTGCAGCACAACCCAGCCCCCAAGGAAAACTGCTGCTTCTCTCCCTGAAGGAAGGCAGAGGAGGTACCTGGGGCTGCTTGCAGCACATCATCTCTTCAAGTGTGCCCAGGGCTGACTTCCTTTGGGAGGAGACTAGCAAAAGGAGTGGCAGCTCTGAAATGAAAGAAGAGGCTAGCTCAGGATCTGTTGCCTGTAGCCTTCCATCCTCCCTCCTGCAGTTTGTTAGCAAATAAAAGCTAGAACATGAGCTGGGCTGGGAACAGCCCTGCCAAGGAGAGCAACAGCCTGCAGACCAGGGAGCTGTCAGAGTCCCAGCAAGATCAGAACGACTGGCAGGACCCTGCAGGGAAGGATGAGGAAGCAAGACAGCTCCTTTCCCAGAGGAGAAGACTTAGGGAGAGGAAAACAGAATATCAAGTCCATCTGAAAAGGAAAAAACCCACAGAGTGTGAGACTGGGAAGCACATGTTTACCCTGAGCCACATCAGACAGGCAACTCCTCCTGCAGAGCTCACTTCTAGGTTCCTGCAAGGAAGCCCTTGGCAGGGTGTTTGGTTTTAAGCTAGAGACACAGGCTTAGAACAGCACTATCAGCATTAGCTAGCTGGAAAGCCTTGTGGTTTGCTCAACAGGTCAGAGAGGACTGCAGGGAACAGCCCCTGGCAGTGGGCACAGCCCCACTGATCCCTGCTTGCAGTGGGGCATGGGCAGCTTGGAAGGGGGAAGCAAACTGAGGAGGAGACCATGAGGGCAGCTGCAGAGCCTGAGCTGCCAGGGGCACCACATCTCATCTCTGCCTTGGAAAAAGACCAAGAAGGTGGCAGGTGAACCTTAGCCAGCACAAGGCTTGATGAGAAGACACAGGAAGAAGGTTTCCCTGCAGGTAAGGTGAGGAGAGGCAGGGATCCAAGCCCATCAGTCTGCACTGCCAGCCACCATTCACCACCCCAGAGCCTCCTGGCTCCAAGCAGCTCAGTTCCACCTTCTCTCCAGCAATGGGAAAGCTGCTGCCTACAGTTGGTCTCTCCAAGACCCTCTCAGGTCTTGCTTTCCATCCCTTGTAATCCAGGTAGCACCTCAGAAGCTCTGAGAAGTGGAATTCTGCCATGCACAGGCTCTTCAGCCCAGCACTGCACAGCTGCTGGGGCCACCTCCAGCTTCTCCCTCCTTGCCAGGCTCAGCAGTGCCAGCTCCCATGGCCCTGAGGAACCTGCTCCAATCTTTCCCCAGGCAGGCAGATAAAAGTGGTCTCAGACCCCCAAGGGTGCCCAGGCACCTGCAGCTCTTCTCCCTCTGCCCCAGTGGGGTCCCCATGCAGTCTGACATCAGGATGTGCAGTTTGACCTGGGGGAGAGGGGCAAGAAATGCTCAGGGAAAGCCAAGGGCTCAGCTTTCAGAAACCAGCAAAAGCACCAGACCACTTGGACAGGGAGTCTAAACTCAGAGACCCTTCTTTCTACTTCCTACAACCAGTTCTGGAGGCAGAAGCTTCTCTCCCACATTCCCAGGTGAGAGAAGGCTTGTGCAGGACTCTTGCAGGGGGTTACTGCCCAAGATCCCTCAAGCACATGCAGCAGCCAAGTGGGCACTTGCTCTGGGGGAGGCTCTTGCTCTACATACAGCAGCCCTGCCTCTAGGCTCAGGCAACTCTGTACTTCCCCATGTAAGTGGGAGGGAAAATCCAGCCTTTGATGTTGCCCTGAGTGGCTCCAAAACAAAGATGGACTGCAGGAGATAAAAGCAAACCCCAAACAAACCTCCCAACAGGACACATCCGTTGGATAAAGTGGGAAAGAATGTCACTGCCATGGCAGGCAGCCTGCATGAGGTCCCTAGAATAACCAAATGACAGCTGGTTTTCCACTCCCAGCACAGACTTTTCCAGCCATCACACCAGGAGAGCACAGACTGGGTGGTACCAACCAACCAACACCTACCTGAGGGCTCCAGGAAGAGACATCCTGACAGAGCTGCTCCCTGCACCCATGCTCAGCAGGCAGCTGAGCAAGGTTCTAGGCAAGGCAACTTCCTCCCTGCCTTATCTCAGCTTGCCCAGAGAGCAAAAGCCTTTCCCAGGTACCTGCATCTGGACATTCTCCAGCTTGTCACTCACATGCTCAACACAGCAGGCACCAGGCAGAAGGAAGCAAGCTGGAAAACACCAGAACAGGAGCAAGTCACTGCTGACATGGATTTTGGAATCACTGGCAGATAGTGGAGACCAAAGGAGCTGTGACTGCTTAGCTGGAGGAATGGCATCAGAGGGGAGAGGTGAGCAACTGCTGTTGAGCATCTAAGCAGCTTCTGAGCTGAAAAGGGAGCTGGATGTTCTCCCCACCAGGATGGCCAAGTCAGATGCTCTGTGCAAGCTGCCACCACTGATTTGGAGAGGCCAACCCAGAAAGCAAGTTTCCATCATATTTCTCTAGTCATTTCATCACCTTGGATGATCTTTGCAGCCAGAGCACTGAGAAGCTTAACAAGTTGGACTCCATCTTCCAGCAGCCCAAACCATGACATCCTCCCAGGCAGCACAGCACAGAGAGGAAGGTTCTTGCACCAACCCCAAGCTCCAGCCAGGCATTTACTGGCTTGACAGGGCAGGGCAGCCTCACAAAGCTGCTTTTCTTCCCAGCTCCAGCAGGCCCATGGCCACCCCCCTCCCCATTTCCTCTCCTCTTCCCCCTGAAAAGAGCCCCAGAGCTCAGCAAGACCAGAGATGAGCCCAGCACATGGAGCTCTGCTGCTGCAGCAGGGGGAGAAGAAAGGAATCATGAATGACAAAGCTCATTTGCAGTCTGGCAGTGCCACCTTTACTGTCTAAGTTGCAAGCAGAGCCCCCTGCCACCACAGCCCTGCAGCAATTTCAGCCTCTAACACTGGCAGAAAAGGAAGTTTGCACAAAGCTGGAAGAAGGGTTGGCAGCTGGCAAGGCACTGTCAGCCCTGTCCTGGTGGGTCTCCAGGGTTCTGTTCACCTGAGACACAAGAGAAGGAACCCTGCTGGCACAGCACAGCACTGGGAACATCACAGCTTGCCTGGGAACCACCTCACATCTGCTGCTCACTGCATTCACCTAGCAAGAGATAGATACCTGTCTCATACAGTACTGCCCAGAAAGTCAAAGGTCTCCTGGAGTGCATTAAGAAAAGTGTGGACAGAATGGCCAGGGAGGTTCTCCTTCCCCTCTGCTCCACCCTAGTGAGGCCATCTCTGGAGTCCTGGGTCAAGTTCTGATGTTCCCAGTTCAAGGGAGACAAGGAACTACTGGAGAGAGGTCAGCAGAAGGTGAGGGCAGGAGGCTGGGGCCAGACTCTGCTCAGTGGTGTCCAGGGCCAGGCCAAGGGGCACTGGGCACAAACTGGAAGCCAGGAGGTTCCAGTTAAACATGAGGAGAAACTCATTTGCTGTGAGGGTGCAGAGCCCTGGCCCAGGCTACCCAGAGAGGTTGTGGAGTCTCCTTGTGTGGAGAGATTCCCAAGGCAGCTGGAGGTGATCCTGGGCAAGCTGCTGTGGGTGACCCTGCTGGAGCAGGGGGGTTGGGCTGGATGATCCCCAGAGGTTCCTTCCAACCCAAACCATGCTGGAATCCTGGGATACTACCCAAGCAGCACCATGTGTCCCCTGGTATTGTGTCCAGCCACACAAGAGGGCTCAGCCCTGCAGTGCCTGTGCAGTACAAGGCAACAGTTCTCACAGGTTCAGTGAGGAGACAAAAGCCTCCACCACAGGAAGCAGCAGGACCTCTACCACTAGCACCCATCTCACCCCAGCTCTCCACTCTCAGGCCATGCTGAGGACCTGTGAATAACCTCAGGAGTTCAGCTTTTGGGCACCAACACAGGCCCCTAGAGAAGTCTGAGCTCAGCTTGAGATAACCAGCTGGTCTGGACACTTGTGCCTTGAGTGACAGCACACTTCAGAAGGCAAAGGTGAGCACCTGAAGCACCTAACCCAACAGATCTGATCCAAGCAGAGGAGCAGAGCCCCAGCCAATGAGCCAGAGCTGGGAGCAGAAAACCTGCCCAAGGAGAGCAGAATCCTGCTTGTCATGAGAAGTACCTCTAAGGGCATGGGCAGTCCTTCAGCATCCTCCAAGAAAACCCTCTCCAGCCATGCTATTCCACAGCAATCCATCAGCATCCTCCAGAGAATCCCTCTCCAGCCATGCTCTTCCACCAAGCCAAACAGGGTTTGTTCAGAGAAGCTAAATATATAGCTCCAGTCCCTTGGGGTTACTGATGAACTCTGGCAAGAGAACTGCAGGAACCCTGATAATATTGTAGGATTTGCCCAGCCCTCTAAGAATAACTGCACTGCCTAGGAGAACATCACAGGAATGAGCTCCCTCCTGCCCACTGGTACCATACAGGAGCCAGAAACTCACAGCTCTGGGGCAGGGCTGAAAGAACATGGATTTGCAGAGTAGTTCAGCATTGGCTCAGATGGAAAAGTGCCTGTCTTATTTATTTTTTTTTAGAAGGATTAGAGGTTTCTCTCTCAGCTTCCTGCAGAGAACTGTGCAGTGCTGTGCCTGGTGCAGTCCTGCCTGGGTGTCAGTGGAAAATAACCAGCACTTCTCTCCCTAAAGAGATTAAATCCCTTTTTTCTGGGAATGACCACTGCCCAGGGAGGGAAAGGGAAGGTCTGTGGGAAGCATGTGCATGGAGAACCATCACACTCCTGCTCTTCAGAGGCATAAGCTGCTTAAGCCAGTGGCAGCCACCTCAGAGAGCCCAACCCTTCCCCAGGAGGGGCTGCTCCCACTTTCCCCAGTTGTTCCAGAGCAGTGCTGCTATTCCTTGCTGGAGCTCCACAGGTAGCTCCACACTGCAGTTCCCCACCCCACAGCCTCCCACACTCTCCATGGAGGGAGAGGAATAGCTTCCAGCCTGGCAGAACCTGAGCAAGTCCACACAAGAAGCCCCTGGGAAGGAAGGGATGGATGTCAGCTGCTTTCCAGAACCTCACCCCCTAGCCACCAGACCCAAGCTTTGCACTTTTCAGCTGGGCACCTTCTTCTCCCATCCTTCAGCAAGCTCTGGCATTGCCCAAATTCTCTCTGAGAGGCACCAGTGCTGCAGGAAAGCTCCTGGCATGGTTCAAAGGGGTGTCTGCCTTTCCATCCAGGGGTGCTCAGGGGATGCATAGCTGGCATTCCAGGCTGGCAGAGCACATAATCCACCTGACCAGGGCACATGCCAGAACAGGTTATGCAAACAGAGCACACTCATGCTGTGAAGCAGAGCTGTCTTGGGCAGGGAAAGGGGGAAAAGGCTGGAGAAGGAGATGCACCTTCCCCCCTCTGTGTCTTCCCTGCACATTTAGGGGTCCTCAAGCTGAACCCTTCCAGCTGAGGTACACAGCACTCTGACCCTTCCAGTTCAGTCAGTCAGTATGGCAGAGATTTGTCCTTCCTGTGCACCACAGAGGGAGGAAGAAGAGATTCAACCTCATCTCCTCACCTTGCCCTGGGGTTCCCCAGGGGCAGGAACAGAGCAGGGCTGTTCTGCCAGCATTGCTACCCTCATCTGGCCACTGTGACCACAAATTCAAACAGGACTCACTGAGATGCTGCTGCATCTCCCTTCCTTCCTCCCAACCTCCAGCATGGAGCAGAGCAGGGTGAGGTACACTGAGGCTGGAGCCACTCCCCATGACCAAGTGACCACCCCACCTGCCCCAAAACCAGCAGCCTGCCAGGCCAGCAACACAGGAGAGGACAAGGACAAGTGAAGGGAAAGCAGGCCAGGAGGGGACTGGAGAAAGAGGCAGCTCCTTGGACAAGCTTTTGCAGCACAAGGACCTGCCCAGCCTTGTGCTGAGGAAGCCACGTGCCCAGCCTGCAAGCAGAGAGCACCCAAGCATGCACCCACAGGCAGGCATGCAGCTTCCCTGCTCCTCACAGGCTGAGGCACAGCAGCAGGGAACACTGGGGGAACTGAAGCCATGTCAGCTTCCCTGTGAGAGCCTGGCTTTGCATCCCCCTCCCTGGGCCTGGGGACAGCAAGCAGGAGGCATATGACAGCCACTGCTCCCAGGGCAGCTCAGCATCATCTTCCAAGCCTTATGGTGATCAAGCTGGAAGAGAGAGCAGGAGAAGAGAAACCACTGTGGCAGGACTAATGATCCCTCTGGTTCATCTCCTGCTGGTAGCAGATGTGCAATGGAAGTGTGCCAGAGCCAAGCAAGGGCTGAGCAAGCCTGCCTCTAGCCTAGACCATCCTGGGATGTGGAAATGAGCTCTTCAAGGACTTCCTCAGCCAGAACTAGCTTAACTTACTCAATTGCCAAATAACTGATTGACCCACCCACTGTGATTTTACCTAATCTTCTTTCATCCCCTTAATATTTCTGGCTCTTTCCCCATTCATTGGCAACAAACACCTTTGTGTAACTTGCCTCCATGTAAGAGTGGCCTCCCCTGGAACCTGCTGCCAGCAGAAAATTCACCTCCTGTACACAGCTCTGCTTTTTGCACTGCTTTACACAGACCTTGCTGTTTACATGAAAGCCTGCTCCAAGCCAAGAGGCCTCAGCATCCACATAGAAAGGGCTGTGGGCTGCCTGGTCCTGCTGAGATGAGACAACAGCAGTGTACAGAGGTTGGGGAGATGAATGGTGTTCAGGAGATAACAGAATCCTAGCAGGGTGGGGGTTGGAATGGACCTCTGGAGATCATCCAGTCCAACCCCCCTGCTCCAGCAGGGGCACCCCAGCAGCTTGCCCAGGATCACCTCCAGCTGCCTTGGGAATCTCTCCCCAGAAGGAGACTCCACAGCCTCTCTGGGCAGCCTGGGCCAGGGCTCCAACACCCTCACAGCAAAGAAGTGTTTTTGGTGTCCCCAGATATGGTGGCAAGAATCCATACTGAGTGCCCAGAGATCTCCATCCTTCTTCCCAACCTTGTGGGGACCCAGCAATTTGGCTCCCAGGATGGAGACTTAACCAAAGGCATGGAAAACACACCCCAGAGAGTTGCCAGAGACAGGGAAGCCTCTGGAAAAGGGTCTCTCCCCAGCAGGGTTAGTCACCCATCCCTGTATAGGGACATGCATCTCAGTGCCATTGTTTGCAGGCAACCTCACTGCCCAGGAATGCAGCAGGCAGTGGGGGCTGGGGCACAGCCCAGGGTGGGAAATGCTTCCTGCACAGAAGGACTCACTCCTCAACACATCTATTAAACAAAACCTCAAGTGACCTGGCTACTTATCTAAGGAAACACCAGCCCTGCCTGGAGCAGAGGGCTGTTAGACATCAGCAGCTCCAAGATCCCCAGGATCAAAGCACCAGGTCACACAAAGCAATACCCAGATGCAGAAGTCATACCTGCAACTGTTCTGAAGCTTCTCCATGCCTAAATCCACCTTTGATCCCAACCACTTAGCTACACATCCTCCAAGACTTCCAAATGCTGAAGCCAATGCTGCAGAGATGCCCTGGGAGAACTACCTGAGCTTACTTGGTAAGGCAGCCCCCACCCAGGCTTTCCTGACCCCTTAGAACTGAAGAAGAGCTTGTTCCCTGCAGAGAAGTGTGGCTGGGGAAAGGGAGAGGGAGCAGCAAACTGTGAGGTGAGTATGGGGTCACTTGAGAGACACAGCCCATGGCCATGGCACCTTCAATCCAGGCAGAGCCCAGCCCAGCAGCGAAACATCTTACTCCCAAAGCCCTGCCTCCATCAGCAGCCCTCTGTGGCTCTGCTATTCCAACCACAAAGCAAAGGCAGCAAGAAAAAGAGGGTTTCTGGCAAGCTTAGGGGGTCTCTGCTTGTTTGAAAGCAGCAGCTGTGCTGAAAGCAGAAGTGCTCACCTAGACAGAGCTCCCAGAGCTCCTCGTGACACAGCTTCCCCATGCAACTGCCAGGAGCTTCCACTGATCCCACTTTATCTCTTAGATAAACAGCATCAGTTAAAACAATTTGCTCAGGGATTTTATCACTACATAAACAGACAGCCCAGTGGAACAGGGCAAACTGAGAGAGAAACTGTCTGGGAGCAGGAGAGGGACAAATAGACAGAGAACCTGTCTTCTCCAAGGCTGAGTGCCCCAGGAGCACAACTGGCCCAAAGGAGGCTAAAGCTTAGCCCAGGCCAAGCTCTTGAGAACCTCAAGCCATCTGCATGGCTCTCCCAGCCCAGTCAGAAGGATTGCCCTTGGGAAAGAAGAGAATTATCAATTCTGACCCCATAGCCTTGAAAGAGCTGTGAAGTTAAGGTTTGGGGTAGCACCAGAAGGAGAAAGAAGTGGCAGGAAAAGGATCAGCCCCAAGAAATCTCCTGGTAAAATAGGACTGAAGAAGAGATGAGGTCACACAGAACCATTAAGGTGGGAAGAGACCTCTAAGATCATCAAGTCCAACTGTCATCCTATCACCACCATGCCACTAAATCACTCCCCTAAGTAGCACAGCAACCCTGCACCTCCTGTGGAGAGGGAGAAAAGCTCCTCAGCCACCATGCTAGAAAATGCCACTGAAGAGAGTGAAGATGATCCCAATTACATCAAAGAGGGGAGTGAAGGAGCCATTTGCCCCTGGAAAGCACACAGGACAGCCCACCAGCACAGCCAGCCCCTTCCAGCCCTTCTCCTCCTGCCACCCAGGAGTTACAGGGCTGCTCCTGAATTCAAAGTAAGGACCAAGCTGCATTAATAAATCATAGTCCTAGAAGAGTTTAGGTGGGAAGGAACCTTCCAAGGTCATCTAGTCCAACCTCCCTGCAGTCAGCAGGGACATCTGCAACTAGAGCAGGTTGCTCTGAGCCCCAACCAACCTGACCTGGGATGGTTTCAGGGATGGGATATCTCCCACCTCTCTGGGCAACCTGGGCCAGGCTCTCACCACCCTCAGTGGAAACAATCTCTTCCTTAGATCTAGTCTAAATCTCCTCCTTCAGTTTAAAACCCTTTCCCCTTGTCCTGTAGCCACAGGCCCCAATAAACAGTTGATCCTCATCTTTCTTACAGGTCCTTTAAGTACTGACAGGCTGCAGTGAGGTCTCCCTGAAACCTTCTCCTCTCCAGGCTCAACCATCTCAACCTG
This sequence comes from Galbula dea, assembly GCA_013399015.1. Lineage (NCBI taxonomy): Eukaryota > Metazoa > Chordata > Aves > Piciformes > Galbulidae > Galbula > Galbula dea. The sequence goes on from VWZX01003081.1 coordinate 44,550, forward strand.
AAAATAAAGCCAGCCAGGAGCTGAGCCTTCTCCTAGCATCTACAAATCAGTGCCTGTCCTCTTCTTACCAGGGCAGCCACCAAGAGCAAGAAGGTTACAGGAGCAAGGACCCAGAGAGGAGATGATCAGCACCAAGAGGACACTCCACCCCTACCAGTGAAGGATGCCAGCCCTGCCTGCACCCTTGGGTGATCAATGCCACCCATTGCTGCTAGGTCACTTGTCCTGTGGCTCAGTCAGCAACACCCTGGCTCCTCACAGCAGCCCTTTCCTGGGGGCAGGCTGCTCCTGCCACACCTTGCTCTTCAGATCCTGCTGAGCAGGACTTCTCCTGTCAGCTTACCTGGCTGAGCTATGCCTGGAATGCCAGCCCTGGCTGCCTGCCCAGACACTGCCCCTTACAGCAACAGGGGATGAAGCTTTATCAGCAGAAGGTTGGTGCAAAGCAGAGGCTTGGTGCTGCTGGCAAGCAGCACCCCCTCAAGCAACCTCTTTCCTGGGCTGGCTGCATGAAAGGACAGAAAAATGACCTCCAGGGTAAAGCAACCCTCAGAAGGGATCCAAAACCATCCCTGCCCACCATGGGCCTCTGCTCCAAGGGATGTGGGATGTGCACCTCACCACCCAGCAGCACCCCAGGACAGAATACCCTCAGAAGGGATCCCAAACCATCCCTGCTCACCATGGGCCTCTCCTTGAGGGGTGTGAGATGTGCACCTCACAGCAAACACCAGCCCTCCACTGCCTCTCTGGATGTTTCTCACTCAGCCTTAGCTGGTGCCTGTGGGAAACACAGTCCAAGGGATGAGACCAGGCTGAGTCCCAGCCTACCCTGACCTTCAGGGGCAGCTCCAGAGCCCTGGGTATCACTGCAGGCACTGGGATGAGGGTCTCAGCACTGCTGAAAAGGCAGCAGAGGAGCCAGCCCACAGCACTGGGCACAGGAGCCCTAAGTAATGAGGCACAGCCCCCAGAACATGCTCTAACCTCTTTTTTTTTGCCTCTCTCCTTTCTTCTCAAGCTTAGATGGATTTTTGCCTTCCAGAGGAAGCAGGAATCTCCCCACAGTGACAGAGAATGCCCAGAGCTGGAAACACACCTTACAGCTCCAGCTGTCCAAGGCAATGTTCCCTGCCCATGCCCAGCTGCTTCCCAGGACACTCACACCAGGAATGTCTGTCTGGGGCTGCCCTATGCAAGGTGGGAAGCCAGGCTCCAGCTTGTCTTCTGCAGCCAGAGGATCCCTCCAGACCACTTGAACACCCTCCCCTCACCACTTCTTGGAGGCTTCCTTTGCAGTGCAGTTATTTCTTGACTTTACAGCAGAGCCTGAAGGTCTGAACTGACCCCTAAGGTCCCAGAGCATTGGGGTTTTCCCCAGAAACAGGGTGAAATGCAGTGTTTCTTGGCCAAGCAGAACAGCTTCAGAGCCAAGACAATTTGGCAGCTGAATAAGAGCTGGCAACCAAGGTACTGGTTGATTTTTCTCCCCCTAACCTGCCCTCCTGTGACTTCTCTTCTACAGTTTGGGGCTTCAGAAGTACTGCAAGGTGTTGGAAGGCCACAGCTTGCTCAAACCTCTGGTTAACACATACCCAGGCTGGCTAAAGCTATGTCTGCCCCATCTCTCTCTCTGCAGAGCCAAGGTCAGGGTTATCCTGAGCTTTCCCCTGTTACTGCTGTCAGCCCTGAGCACCCCTCCTAAGTCAGGACTCCTGGTTCCCATTCCCTGCTTGGTCACAGACTTGTTCTGCAACCTGAGACCATATTGCTGCTAACTTCCCATACCCAGAGGAGTTAAACTGCTTATTAAGATGGGCAAACTGCTTTAAAGCTCTTAAAGGGAAGGCAACTGCTTCACACTCTTCTCCAACCAATTCTGGCCCTCCCCAGAAGCAGCAGTTGGGATAAAACCAATTCCACCCCAAAAGCATTCCTGGTCTAGCTCTAAACACACAACTGAGGGTGAAATACCCAACAAGAGAGCAGCAAAAGCTCCCTCAGCCTTTTTTCTCTCTTCCTCTGCTTTTAATTGAGGATCACCCACAAATCAAAGATGCTGAAGCACAGCCAGTCCTCCAGTTCACTTTGCTAATTAGCATCCCTGCAAGACAGAGAGAGCACACAGAGGTCTAATATTAGACAGAAGATGCACTTCCAGCCCATCAGGATGACACAAACATCCTCTGGGAGTGTGCAGTTCTTTTCCAACATCCACTGCTGGAAAAGGGGCAATAATAACAATAAGAATAGGATAGGAGGAGGCAGTTGGTCATGGAAGTTTGCCTCCTGGGGCTGAAGAGGGACAGCAGAACCATTTGAACCTGCTTTCCTTCTGGAAAAGCAGCCCAAGATGGGATAATGGAATAAGCAAGCTACAGAGTGAGGCTACAAGGAAAGCTCAGCTGTGAAAGAGCATCAGCACAACAGTAAGTAGTGGTGCAGGTCCTCTTTCAGGGCAGAAATCCACCAAATCCAAGAAATCCAGCTAAATCCAGCTGGCCTGAGCTGCAGAAGAAAAACCACTGCCAGGTTACTGGAGGAATGACCCAGGCAGAGCCTCCCCTCTGCAGCATGCCAGGCAAACACCAGCCCCAGCTCCCAGCCACCATCCCAACAGGTTGTGTTCCACCAGCCTGCAGGATTCTCAGTGATCCACAAGATCTCTGCTACCTGCCACTAGTTTCTGGGGTTGAGCAAAGCAGCTGGTGTTGGTGTTGCCTGGGACTGACACATAGGTGACACATTTACTCATCAGGGGATGCTGCAATAGGGACCCAAGGAAGCTATTAATAGGGCTGAGGTCTGGCCAAGGCACAGGAGCTCACACAGAGGTGTTAGGGCAGCTCAAGGTCTCAGCTGCAAGAGCCATGAGGGAGGGAGGTCATTCAGAAAGCAAACCAAGCAACAGAAGGAAGCAGGTGAAGCACTAGGTGGGACAGTGCAAGCTTAGGATGACAGGGGCTTGAGGGAGGACTAGGGACTGTGCAGCTTGCCACAGTCTAGGAGGAAGGTTGAGAGACACTGGTGTGGCTGCTGGACACAGAAAGAGCCAGTGGAGTAAAAAAAATCAGAAGGAAAACTAAAGAGTGGTTTGAAACCTCCCCCATTCCCATTCACTTTGTAGTCTGTGCTGCAGCCAGGCTGAAATTAGCCCAATTGGGTATGAATTATTGAAGGCACTGGAGTCCCATTTCCTTTGCTAATCAAAGAAAATTATTCCAGGAAGCTGAAAATGTGGGGAGAGCAGCAGGTTTTCAAGGGGAGGGAGGTTGGGAAGGAAAAGGCACTGCTAGGTTGGCTTCTTTAAGGAGGGAGCAGCTTGCAGAGCAATGTTCACCTCCTCCAGTCTCCAGCCCATAGTGGAGAGGAGATGCAGCCAGCCCCATCCATCCAGTCCTGGGGCATGGGGCCACTCTGGCCCCACTCTGGCCACACAGCACATCAAAGAGTTCTCCTGCTCCTGGAAGTCATCCCAAAGGAATGCAGGATCTTTACAGAGTGTTTAATAAGATAAACAGACCCAAGTCCCACTCTTGGGAAGGATTAGCCTGGAGCAAGCCCAGGCAGATGCCAGCAGAGCCCTATGGGGCTCACAGGCAAAGACTGCTCCATCCAGTGCTGCCCAGTGTCCCAGCACAGCTCTGTTCTACTCTCCAGCACAGCACAGCTCCCAGGCTCTGTTTGGAGACCAGAATCATGGAATCTCCTGAGCTGGAAGAGACCCAGGAGGATCAGTGAGTTCAACTCCTGCCTCTGCACAGGACAACCCCCAAAATCACCCCATGGCTCTAAGGGCATTGTCCAGATGCTGCTGGAGTTCTGTCAGGTTTGGCAGCATGACTGCATCCCTGGGGAGCCTGTTCCAGAGCTCCACCACCCTCTGGGGGAAGAACTTGTCCCTGATATCCAACCTCACCCTCCCCTGGCACAGCTTCATGCTGTTCCTCAGGTCCTGCCCCTGGTCACCAGAGATCAGCTCCTGCACATGGCCAGAGCCCAGCACTCATCATAACTTCATTGCCAGCATCTCCCAAGGATACAGAGCCTTTGCTATTGAGCAAGAAACCCTAAGTCAAGCCCAGAGAATGCAGCAAGATGTTCCAAAGTGGGAAGTGAGGCCAAAGGAGCCTTCCCAGGCCAGCAGCCTCCCACACCAGCTTAAAATTCCAGAGGAATTTGCTAAACAAATCAACTCTTAGCTACTGCCCTAAACCCAGGGGATGTTTTGCATTACTGCCATGCAAGGGAGGGAGGAAACAGACCCTTAAGCTTGGCCCAAGCACAGGACCATCCCCCCCGAGGCTAGCAGTGAGAGATATCCTGCAAATGCTGGTCCAGCTAGTATGGCTGGGAAAGGGCTGTGGATGAGACAGGCTGGCTTCTACAGCATCAACCACAGCACCTGGCTCCATCCACTCCTGAAACACCAGCACCTCACCCAAAATAAGTCCTTGCTCTTCCCAGTGCCACTTTCTGGCACTCCAGCCCCAGGGGGGCACCAGCTCCAGCCCCAGGTGAGTTGCCTGCTGTGCCTATGCTGCCCAAGCCCATGGATGGATAGATGGATGGGGAGGCAGGAAAGGGTCCCAGGAGTCTTCACTGGTGGATTTTCTCCTCTCAGTGCACTACATCTCACAGCTGCAGGGTAACTCTCTCACTCTCCTGAGACTGAGGTGTTGATGCTGTTCTCATTAGCTTCAATTCAAAACAGAGCCAAGGAGAAGAGGGAAAGAAAGAAAAACCTTCTTGAAGAAGACACCCACACACTAACCCTCTCCCAGCCCCTTCCAAAGCACAGTATGATGTCAGGGATGGATTAAAAAGGAACAGTTGCAGGGGTGGAGAAGGGCTGCAGAGACAGACCAGAGCATAGGAAGTGACCACAGCCCAAATCACCTACCCCAAACCCATGCCAGCTGCCAGGAACCCACTGTGCATGCCTTAATGTCTCTGGAAGGAGCTTGAAAAGGAAGCTATGGATAGGCTGGTTTGCAAGAACAAAACATCTCAGTTCTATGGAGGCAGAGAGCTGAAAAGAGAGAGAGGGCAGAGTAAAAGTGAAGAGAGTGTAACTGAAAGGGAGATGCTTTCAATGCAGTCCCAACTCCCAAGCAGACAGGAGGGAAAAGATGGGAGGGCTGAGGCTGCAGGACTGGATGCAGTTCTTCCCCAGGAGTCATTATTAGGGTTGCCAAAGAGAAAAGAGGTCAGGGGAGAGCTCTGGCCTGGCTAGGACAAGAATTTCAGTCTTTAAACATATCTTGATGTCTTCAAACATATGGAGCATCTGCATGTTGAACACAAGCCAGAGTAGCTAGCTCTACCATGGACATCTGCATGCAGAAAGGGTTCCAAGGGTCTGTATTCTATCCTCATGGCAGCCCCTGGCACACATTGTTCCCCTCCAGTTCCTAGCTAGGTAACAGCCAGCACCCAAAGGTGAGCATCCCAACATAAGATGCACCCAACCTCACTGCCCACCCAAAGGGAGCAGCCCCAGGGCTGGGGGAGGCAGCAGAGAAGCTACTGAGCACCACAGAAGGAGTCACAGCACTGGCCATGACCACTCTCAGCAGCTTGGGAAGGTGGTGGAGAGCCCAGAAAGGGCTTGGGATGGATGCTACATGTGCACACAGAGGGTCAGTGCTCAGCCTTGATCTCACTGCTGGAATAACTCCCACTGAGGAGGCAGAGAATCACCCATGCACTGTTCCCAGGATAGGTAGGGCCATCCTAGGAAGCTGTTGGAGAGCATCCAGAGGGGACCATGAGGGTGGTGAAGGGTCTAGAGGAGAAGCCATAGGAGGAATGGCTGAAAGCACTTGGTTTGTTCAGCCTGGGGAAGAGGAGACTGAGAGGAGACCTCAGCATGAGGAGAAGCAGAGGAGCAGGAGCTGATCTCTTCTCTCTGGTGACCAGGGACAGGACCCAAGAGGTGACATGAAGCTGTGCCAGGGGAGGGTGAGGTTGGATATCAGGGACAAGTTCTTCCCCCAGAGGGTGGTGGAGCTCTGGAACAGGCTGCCCAGGGCTGCAGTTACTGAGCCAAGGCTGACAGAGTTCCATCAGCATCTGGACAATGCTCTTAGCCACAGGGGGTGATTTTGGGGGTTGTCCTGTGCAGTGACAAGAGTTGGACTCTATGATCCTTGTAGGTTCCTTCCAGCTCAGGAGATCCTCTGGTCCTTCCTGTTTTCCAGGTGACCTAAGAAGCTGAGGTGACACTGCCCTCATTAAAGCACAGAGCAGGAGTTTCTTGAAGAGACATTGGACATGGTGCTCTGGGATGAGAATCTCCACCACCAGCAGGACTTTCTGTTGCAATGCATGTTCTTCCTGCACCCAAGGCTCCCAGCTTCTCCCATGCTCTTGTAAACCCAACACACATGGTTTTTCCCAGGAGCTCCAAAGTCCATGCACATCTCCCAAGCCAGCAAAGCAACCTGAGCTGGGGCAAGTGCCCCACAGCCTTAATGCAAATCATGCCACAAGCAAGGCCCTGTTCAAAAGGAGCTCTGGGTTCTCATTAACCAAGACCCTAACAAAGCTTTCATCTGAACTTCCTTCCCCTCAGACAGCTCAGTGTGGAGTCCACACACACAAATCCTGATTTTCCTCAAGTGCCATGGGGATCAAAGTGAAATATGAGACAAACACACACACAGAGAGGGGAAAGATCTCAGGGGGGGACTGGTTAGTCAGCTGTGGAACTCCAGAAGAACATGCTTGATGGCATTGGCAGCAAGGAGGGAAGAGCATGCTGGTGGTGTGCCTTGGGAAGCTCCAACAGCCATCCAGTGACTCCAGCCCTTGTTCAAGGTCAGGCTGTGGTTTAGCAAGCTATTTCTTTCATCCAGATGTTCTCAAGAACAAGAGGAAATCCACTCCTGGTGGCACAAAGCACTGTGGGCTGCTTGGGACTAGCTCCCTTTCCATGCATTCCCTCCCCAGAGGCACCACAGCAAACATCCTCCTTCCCCCAGGGACCTGCTCCCAGCCCTCCTCCTCCTCCCAGGGGCCTGCTCCCAGCCCTCTTCCTCCTCCCAGGGACCTGCTCCCAGCCCTTCTCCTCCTCCTCCTCCCAGGGACCTGCTCCCAGCCCTCCTCCTCCTCCTCCTCCCAGGGACCTGCAAAAAAAGCCCCAGAGCTGCTCCTCTGCTGGCAGCACCAAAACACTCTCCCTTGCAGGCACCCTCAGTGCTGAGCTCAAGCCTTGCATTTTGACTACAGCTGCTCAAAGCATTTTGACTACAATTAAGGGTCACCAAACCACCTTGGTTTTACTCTAACCTGAGCTATTCCACAGAAGTGCCCTGGTTTGAACTCTCCTCCTAGACAGGAAAGATCTTGATGTCTAGGATTTTTCCAAACTGGAGCAACAGGAGATGAAGATCCTCCAAAGATTCCTGTTTTTTTCCACTCAGCTGCCACCATTCCTCCAATTCTTTCTGCAAAAGCACTCAAAAGTTTGTTTTTTCAACTCAAAAGTGCAGCAAAGAGCAAGTGTTCTGGGCAGCTTTGCTTTGAAGCCTTCCTGTGGAGAGCTGGTGGGAAACAAGTCCTGGAGCTGAACTCTCAGCCACAGAGCTCAGAGATGTTTCCCAGGGTGGCAGGAGCAGGTTCTCATAGGCTGCTGTTGCATGTCCCCCCTGAAGCCAGCAAGGAAACTGCACTGGTCAAGCCAAAAAGGACTTCCAGAGACCTCAGGAGAGGCCTGAGCTTTGGGTAGGGCTCAAGGGAAACCAAGATTTGGGGAGTCAGTCTGTTCCATGCTTTCTACAGCTACAAACCTTCTAGCACCTACCATAGAGGATACCCAAACAACCAGCAGGCTTCCAAGAGGTGAGGAGAAGAAAAGCAAGGCCATTAGACATGAGCAGGCAAGTGAGACAGCTGCCAAAATAAGAATCACTGCATCTCCCCCCAGCAACACTTTTTGACTTACCTGAGGTATTAGCAACTCAGGTTTGCCTGGCTTTAAGTCATTTCTCAGCAGCACAGCCTGGATGGTCTCCATCAGGTAGGAGAAACCAGGTCCACCACAGATGGGGAGTTGCCTGCAGGCTGTTTTTCCAGCCATCTCCAGTCCCTGCTCTCCCCACAGCACTCTGCCAGCCCTGAGCCAGCAGCCAGGCAGCCTGCCCCTATCTCTGCATGTCAACAGCCTCCTGGAGTGCCACTGGGAAGAGCAACCTAATTATTAGCTCAGGGAAACAAGCTATGGAATAAATGATCTCCAGAGATGATGGGAGCCCCAGAAGAAAAGAATCATCTTCTTGCTGGCACCAGGAAAGGTTAGCAGAGCAGGGGGGGAAAGGCAAACCCACCTCTAGCTGCATGGACCTGCAATTTCAACACACAGTAAGAGTTCAGACATGCCCAACTTTGGCACCTTCAGCTGCCTTGCATAACAGCACGGGAGCAACAGCAAGGCAACCTTTCCTATGGTACTGCACCAGAGGACACCCTTACAGCCAGAGACACCCTGCTGCAGGCCACAGCATCCTGGGGACCACCACTCCATCACCACCCCAGCCCTCTGCCAGACAAGCTGTCCACAGCTAGGATGTGTCCCCAGCTGCAGCAGGTCCCAGCCTAAGCCACCAAAGGCATCCAAGCCTAACACACCCAGGGCTGTGCCCAGCATCACATCAAGGCACCACAGTTCTGAATCTCCCCCAGCTGAAGGCAAAAGCAGGGATGGATCTCAGTTCTGCACTGAATCTAGGAGGAAAACTAGAGCTTTCCTCATCTCCCAAGGACCTTAAGAGACAACATCCTTCACCCCAAAAGGAAATGACCTGCCTCAGCCACTCCAGCAAAACAAGCAAGCCAAACAACACAGCAAACTAGTGAAGACAGAAGCCTCCCCAGTGTTTGCTCAGGTTTAGCACAAGCAACCACACATAGACTCACTCTCTCCTCCCTCCCCCTCCACTAGCAGCAAGGAAGGAGCAATATGGAATACATATATACAGGTAGAAAACCTCCACTGTCCCTCTTGCTTCCCAAAACCACCTGAGATAGGTGCCTCTTGGGAGGCACTTTGCTGAGCTAGCTCTCTCCCAGCTTCCCAGAGCAAGAGTTGGGTCATTTACCTCTGTCAGCATTCACAGCTGGAAGAAAGGGGTTATGGCCTCTCCTCTGCATGTCCAAGGGGAGGAGGGAGCCAAGCTCCATGTTTATTTGTTGTCTGTGCAGAATTCCTGCATTCCTGCCCTTGTTTACTCATCTGCTCTCAGGACAGACTCAGACCCCTGCAAAGGGCTTTTGGGGCACCACATTCCACCCCCCATCACCACCACCAAGCTTCAGGGCTCTTGTTAGAGCTCAGGACAAGCATAAATGGGAAAGAGAAGAGTAAATAGTAAGAGAAAGCTCAATTCTCTCCAGATCTGCTCTCCAGAGAGAAACATCTCCATACCTGGAGGTCTAAGGCACTACCAAGGAGCAGTCTACAAGTCTGACTGAGGAAGATCCAGAGTGTGACCACCATCAAGGACACACCTTCACCACAGGATTAACCAATTACCTGATGAGCTCTAAACCTAGAGGAAAACCTAACTCAGGTGTGAGGAGTCTGAACTCTCTGCTAAACCCCTGCCCCACACTTGTGGTAGGACAAGACTTGCCATGAGGATGTTCCCAACCCCATAGGACTCCTTGCAGAGAATCTGCATCAAAGCTGGAGCAAACCCAACCTGTTTTAGGGTTTGCAGGCCTTTCCCATGCTTGCAACCACTGCCTCTGACACCAAGGTCAATGGCAGGCATTGTCCCTGTGACAAGCAAGTCCACAGAGCAGCCTAACTCCACCCCAGACACACACACACAGAGAGAGAGAAGAGCAGGATCTCCTCACCAGCCAGCTCAGTCTCCAAGCAATCCTTGACAAGCTAAAATGAACACACACAGAGTGGCCAACAGAACCAGCAGGGCTTGGCTCCTGCTGCTTCAGCCTGCTGAGAGCAGGCAGGCAAAGGCAGATCATAGAATGGCTGAGGTTGGAAGGGACCTGGAAGATCATCTAGTTCCAACCCCCTGCCATGGCAGGGACGCCACATGCACTAGACCAGGTCATCTAGGGCCACATCCAGCCTGGCCTTAAACACTGCCAGGGATGTGGCCTCCACAGCCTCTCTGGGCAACCTGTTCCAGTGCCTCACCACCCTTTGGGTAAAGAACCCCCTTCTAATCTCCAGCCTAAACCTCTCCTCCTTCAGCTTGTAGCCATTCCCCCGTGTCCTGTTGCAATCAGACCAGGAGAAAAGTCTCTCTCCTTCTGCCCTATAATCCCCTTTCAGGTACTGAAAGGCCACTAGAAGGTCCCCTCTAAGCCTTCTCTTCTCCAGGCTGAACAACCCCAATTCCTTCAGCCTGTCCTCATAGGGGAGGTGCTCCAGCCCTTTGATCATCTTTGTGGGCCTCCTCTGGACCCGCTCCAAGAGGTCCACATCTTTTTTATGCTGAGGAGCCCAGAACTGTACACAGCACTCCAGGGCAGAATAGAGAGGCAGAATGACCTCCTTAGACCTGCTGGTCAAGCCTCTCCTGATGCATCCCAGGACATGGTTAGATCCCCCCCTTTGCTCCAGCCTCACCTTCCACACAGTGCTCCACCTCCTCCAGGTTGCGCAGCGTTATCCTCATCAGGCTGGAGTTGAGCATCAGCTCGTTGCGGTGTGCTGGCCACAGGTACTGGGGGGCAGGGTTGACAAAGAAAATCCTTGTGTCCCCAGTGGAGACTTGGTTGTCACAGATTAAAGGATCCCCAAAGCCACCAATCACCACCTTGTTGCCACCATCCAAGAGGATCTCGTGGGTGACGATGTCTTTGCCTTTCAGGTAACGCCAGACTCTCACCTTGGAGAAGAAGGAGAAAGGAGCAGGTGAGACATGGCCATGGCCTTGACAAGGAGCACTGGCTGGGTTTTGGGGTCATTCTTCTCTTGTTGTCACCAGATTGCACAGCAGTGGCTTCAGGCTGGCAAAGTCTTCCAGCAGAGTTAATGCCCTCTAAAGGAAACACCAAAGGCATGGGAAACAGTGGCTGAAAAAGAAGTAATTGAGAACTGACCCAGTCCTGCTCATTACTCCCAGGAGATCCACTCCTAGGCTGGATGCTTGACTAGAAGTGAGATCTACCTCAGCTGCCACTGCCCAGCTCCATGAGCTGTGAGCCCATCCCCTGCAGGCACAGATCACAGGGCTAAGGCCAGGATTCAAGTCTTCTCAAGGGCAGCATCTAAATCTGAGCCTTGCCAGAGGGGAATCCTCCTTCAAGGTGACAAGACTCCAGCTGGTACAGTTCTGCCAGAGATGTCCTGACTCACACCAGCATCTCAGGGGTGAAATGTAGCAAGGGAGAACAAACCCCTTCTGAATAAATAAGGTAATAAGAAGAACAATAACCACCACACACAAGCTTTGAAGGGAACATTAAAAATGGCTGGAAACCCCAACCAGGGAAGGATGCACAGGCAATGAGAGCATTGCCCATCTCAGGGCAGACTCCCAACAGTGGTACAGGAGCCTTAAAACAGAGGCCAGTGGGTTGGGTGAAGGAAAGATGGGAGCCTTCTGGCTCTGCCATGGCACTGGTACCTTGGTAAGATGAAAACCAGAGCAAATAACACATTTCTACTCAGTGTTGAATTATTAAAGTCAACTTCTGGTCCTATAAAGGGCTAAAGAACATCTTCACCTGAGCAGACAGCACTTGCATGGAGGATCTGGGAGCAGAAGCCTATTTCCTTTCACTCATCCAAACTTCAGGAAGAAAAAAGGAGTCCTGGCCACACAAGTCAGTCCTGTGCTTCTCCCTTCCCACTGCCAGTGGTTTTAGAGCAGGCTCCCTGGACCTCACTGCTGCCTCATCCCCTTGTCCAAAAGAAGCAAGATCTGCACAGAGCTGCAAACCAACCTCTCTGCAGTGCCATGCTCTCCACTGCCCAAAAGAGAGGAAGGAAGCAGCAGCCCTCCAATGGGTCTGAAACATCAGAGACACGTTCCCCATCCTGCTGGATCCAAAATCCTCCTGCTGCTGCAATCCTATTGCAGGGGCAACATGACAGAGGAGAGTTGCATGTGATGGGAACAGCTCATCAGAGTGCTGCCTGAGGTCTCAGCTTGGAGCAAAGGGTGGCTGCTGGAGTGCATGGGTATGACTGTGACCACAGGCATCCCTGACCTGGCATGCTCTGTGTGTGCTTCATCCCACTCTGCCAGCACCTCCCCTCCTGCTGCAACCTGAGTGCTCAGTCCACCTGCATTCTCCAGCTCCCTTCAGCACCCCCAAGAGCACTTCAGCACCCTTCAGGCCACCCTGCCAAGCACCAGGGCAGCTGGGGAGGTGGTAGCTCAGAGATAAGGAAGCTCCCAATCCCCTCTCTGAAAGAGGCATGCAGGTCTGTGCTTCAAGAGTGCAATCCCAAGTGGAAAGCCAGGGGCAGAGGAAGGATGCTCAGATGCACATGGGGAGACAGGTCCCTGCCAGCCTTGGGCCACAGCAGGGCAGGCAGCTGTTCCCACTGCAGCTTTTAGGCCTGACACAGGGCTTTCAGTGTGGGAAACTTGTTCCAGCTGAGGAGGAAAGCAGAGAGCAGACACCAGAATGAACTATTTAGGTAGTTTTCTGCTCTCTGGCCTGCACAGCCCTTGAAGTGTTCCCCTGGGGGCTTCTTTGAGACCAGACAGACAGAGAGACCCTTACTCTCTGCCAAATACCTCCAGCCCTTTCCTCAGTGGCTACAGGAGACTGACACAAAGCTCTAACCCTGCAAAGTTCAAAGAAGAGGGCAAAAACATGTTGGGGGCTAAGGGGGAATGCAAGTCTCAGGAACTTCAATCAATCTTGCCTTCAGAATTTCAGGGGTGTGAGCTCAGCACTCCCTCAGTCCTGATCAGGAGGCTTCAAGGTCCACAATGATCTCGAGCCAAACACCCACACACTGTCCCAGCAAGGACTAGAGGCAGCAAGAGGTGCTGGGGCAAGGGAATAGCTGCATTCCCACTGTCACAGGAACAAACTGCCTGGGCTGAGATCCTCCTGCTCAGCACAAAATTAACTTGTCAAGCAGAAAAAAGGGAATGAATCGAGTGCTGCTGTACTCCAGGGGCACAGCTGAAGGTTAAGGACAAAGTTTAAGTGCATATTTTATTCTCAGACACTCTTACTTCTCCACATCTCCTCCTTCAGGTGTTATGTTGGAGAAGGAGCCTGGGCTTGATGGATCTCAGCTCCCAGCCAGCCCAGCAGGTCCTGTGATCCAAACAACAGCTACTGTATATTACTGAGAGGAGTGAGCCCTGTTCTCCTGCATACCTGAGATCAAAAAATCCCCCCAGGTATAAACACCCCTGTGACAGCTCCTCTTGGGAAGCTGCACATGCCTTTGCTGCTCCCAGACACAGAGAGGTTAGCTAGAGACATCCTAACCACATGCTCTCACATTCAGCTGTCTTCCAGCATGGAGTCAGCACCCCTTGGGCCAGTCCTAGGCAATGCCACAGCAAGCAAAGGACAAGCAACAACCTCCACACAGGTTACCATCCCCCTCCACACAGCCCAAGTCTGTTTAAACTGAAAGAGGGTAGGGTCAGATTAGATAATAGGAGGAAATTCTTACTGTTGAGGGTGGTGAGACACTGGAAGAGGTTGCTGGTTGGATGCTTCAACCCTAGCAGTGTTCAAAAACAGGTTGGAGGAAGCCTTGAGGAACCTGCTCTAGGGGAAGGTGTCCCTGCCCATGGCAAGGGGACTTTGGAACTAGATGATCTTTAAGGTCACCTCCAGCCCAAACCATTCTGAGTCTGTGATTCTGTGAAGTCCAAATTGGTGGGCAGGGGCAGGAAAAGGGGCTGAGAAGACAGAGGCACTTGCACAGCCCATTCCAGCCTGAGAAGAAGCCTGCTAGAAAAGCTGCCTGCTTGGTTGGGCACAGCCCTGTCAGCATGATGAGCTCTTTTCTCCAGAGAGATGGCAGTGAACCAGCAAGCAGAGGGAGCTTCAGATGGCAAGGCAGGGTAGCTGTGACAGGCAGCTTTCCTCCCCTCTGATCTCACAGGCATCCCACTACTGACACAGACATCTGCTCCACCACAGGCAGGTGGTGCCCACAGGAGGCAACCCCCTTCAAAGAGTCACTCTGAGGCCACCTGCCAACATAGCACTTCAGGTGAGCTGAGGAGGCTGGCTGCTAAGGTGCACAGCTTGCCCAGCTTTAACACAAACCTCCCTGCTTCCCTGCTCAGGACCAGCTGTTTCTCCAGTATTTTGAAGCAGCACAACTCCCTGTGGTTGTTCCTTCTCCTCACAGTCAAGTCAAGACACCTTCCTGCAGCCCCACCTCCTCTTCCTTCAGCAGCATGAAGCCTGCAGGGCAGGCTGCTGAGGAGGTGAGGTGAACACAACCAGGGCAAAAAAAAAACAAAACCCCAGGAACACAGAGGAGACAAAGGAAGGGGGAAAAAAAAATGTATGAGGCAGGCAGGGAGCTCAGCCTGGGGCTTGTGCTGAAGGGTAGTAGTCAGGCACATTCACAGCTAGGTCTGAGGGAGAGGAGAAAGGCTAAAGCTTACTCCCCCTTCTTCTGGAGCAGATGGTAATTTCAGTTAATTAGCATGGCTGCTCTAGTCATGCACCTCAGAGCCAGGCCACAGCATTCACAAGCAACATCAGAGTCCACCAGCTTTCTCCCCACCCTTAGCCTCTCTAATGAATGGATGGGAAGGCACCAAAGACCAAGCAATTACCTGGAGGGCATCCCATTCATCATCACACACAATTAAGACTTTGTCACTGGTGACTCACCTGCCTACATCAAGGATTGAGGAAGAAAAGGGAGAGAGAGAAAGAAAGAGAAAGAGAAAAAGACTGAGCTGGAACCTAATTCCAAGAGCCCTCTTCCCTATAGCAGACTCCCTCACCAGCAAGCACATAAACCCCTGGATTAGGACTGGTTTACAAGGCTCTTGGCAGCTACAGGGAGGTTGAGTAAGAGCAGTGAAGGCTTTATTTAAGCAGAGGTGTATTTTAAGGGCAGTACAAAACCAGAAAGTAAAAGGATTTCCCACTATGCCATGGGATGGTTGGACTTGATGATCTTAGAAGTCTACTTCCAACCTTAATAGTTCTGTGATTCTGAGTCCATGCCACAGCAGGGAATGGGACCCCCTTGATAGGCATGTGCAGTGCCAGAGGATTCCTGCCAGGAAGATGCTTTCAGAAATGCCAGGCTCAGTCTTGGAAAGAGAGATGAGGAACTGGAGCATGGCCTCCTCAGGGAGGGAGTTATCACTCTGGACAGGAGCAAAAAGGGTCACCACTAGATTTTGGTGGTTCCCAAAGATGAAAGCTACTGGCTACTGGCATCAGCTCTGCCCTCAGCTTCACATGCAGCTCTGCCAAACCCTTCCCCTCCTGAGCACACATCATCTTTCTTCCCTTGCTTGTCACTCTGTGCCCATTCCCTAGGAGCAAGCAGAGCACTGAACCCACCTCCCCCCCAGCAACTTCCACATTCAGCCCTAGCTGGAGAGCAGAAACCCTTTCCCACCCCCTCAAAACAGGGGCTCCATTGTTTGGAACAGGATCCACATCCTTTTCAACACTTCCTACAGCACATCTAGAACCTGTCTGTGTCCTATAAATAGGAGCTCCCTGCAGGTCAGACCTGACTAAAGCCAGAGCAGAGGAACTCCAGAGCAGGAAGGGCCAGTGCCAGCTCCAGCTGTAGGTAGGATGAACAGCAGCAGCACCAGGAGCTTGGGAAGCCAGAGCAAGCCTGGGGCTGCAGCCAAGACACACACAGCATCCTGGTTCCCATGTCAAACCCCTCTGGGAAGCAGCACATCAGTCCCTTTCAGAGTCACTTTCCAGAGGTCTGTCAGCCTGTTCCTTCCTTATTCTTCACCTCCTCCTTTGCTAAATGGCTGGTAGCTATTTAGGAGTGTTTATCTAACATTAACTTCACATTTCTTCCCCCTTGTAATGTGCTTATCTTCATCTATCAAAGGCTTCAGCTGGGAGGGTTGAGAGTTTAACTAGGAAGAACAATACACTAGAGCAGCACTCACAGATATTCAGGTGCCTGCTCCCTCCTAGACCACCCAGCACCAAGAACACTCAACTCTTTTGGGTGTGGGCTCTAGGGAACTCCTACCACACACTTGGCCCTTGCCTTTCCTCTGCAGATAAAGAGGAACCTGACAAGAGATAACTGTGGTATTTGGAGGTAACCCCAGGGCCTATGGAAGGCTTACAGGAGTAGAACAGTCAGGAGGTGGACACCTATTTTCTCACCAGCAAGATGCTTTCTGCATCTGGCCTTATCCCAGCTCTACCTGGTACCAGGATGGGTGTGAGGGCATCAGGGCAGCTTTAACACCCAAACTGCCCTTTTGGGATCAAGATGCATGGTAAAATACAAACCCAAACCAAGCTGCAAATATATCTAACCCTGCAAACCAGCACCAGCAGTATCCACAGCAATTTCAACATTCAGGTCTTAGAGTGAAGCAGGCCAACAGCTGCTGCAAGGCTACACACTGACAAGCCCTGAGCATTACACCCTGCTAGAGTCACAGACAGGGGAGATTTATCTGCTTTCAGCTCCTTAAGACACCCCCAAGTCCCATCCCAAAGCAAAGACACTATGAAGATACCATTAAAAATCACCTGGAGAAGACTGATGGGAGGGAAAGGTTGTGAAGAAGCTCTGCTGGAAGAACACTAACTGTCACAGTGTGCCCAAGAGAGCTAGCAGCACTGACACAGTGAGATGAGAGAGGGTAGGATGGGCACTTCCACCCAGGGTAGGAGAGAAGGCTTTTCTCCTTTCACTTTCTTTTACAGGAGTCTAGGTCTGGAAAAGTATCTTGGCACAGCTACTAGCCTTCAGATGCTGCTATGACACTACTCAGCAGCAGAAGTAAAATCCCACCCTTAACTTGAGAGTAATTAGCAGAAACCTTCTCCCTTGCATTGCTCAGGATGGCTCAGGGAAAGGCAGGTGAGAGATTCTCTTCCCAAGCTGAGCAGTGCAAACTGTGTTACACACAAAGCAGACCAGGTTCCTCCCCTCCAGTAGCTGCTCTTCCCTGGGCTTGATCACATCCCTTCAGAGGCAGAGCTGCTGAGCAAGCAGGTTTACCATCATCACAGGAGTACAGGCAAAAGGGGTTTCTTGGCTCAGAGTCTTGCTCTGATGCAGCAAGATGAAGCCTAGGTTTTATGCTAGCCAGAAACCTTGCTGTGTGCCTACAGCAGGAGGAGAGAGCTTAATTTCTTAGATGATTAGGAAATGGCCTCAAGTTGCACCAGGAGAGGTTTAGATTGGATATTAAGAAGAATTTCTTGACTGAAAGACTTATTAGGCATTGGCCCAGGCTGCCCAGGGCAGTGGTGGAGTCACCATCCCTGGAGGGGGTCAAAAAAACATAGATGTGGTACTTAGGGACATGGTTTAGTGGCATGGGGGTGACAGGCTGATGGTTGGACTTGATGATCTTAGAGGCTTCTTCCAACCTTAATGATTCTGTGATTCTCTGAGCCTCATCACTAGCCTCACTGGATTACCTCCTGCCTACTTGCATGGCCAAGCCTCAGGTGGTCCACATCCATTCAGCCATATGTGCCCCAAGCTGCCTCAGGACACCAGGGTGCTCACAGCAGCTTATTAGCTTTCCACCTTAGCACCCAGGATGTGCCAGACACTTTGCAAACATAAGGTCTCTGCACTAGCCTGGAGGGTCTGTGATCTAATTTGTGAGAGGAGAGCAGGGTACAGATTGTACCATGCAGCTTTGCAAGGGGCTGGGCACAGGGAGCAAGCCTGAAGCAGCAGGCACCAGCTGGACAGGCAGAAGCTGTTGAAGTAGTTGACTGTGCTGAGAGAGGCTCGAAAAAAGAAGGTGTCAATCACAGAATAATTAAGGCTGGAAGAGACTTTTAAGATCATCAAGTCCAACCATAAGCCTATCACCCCCATGCCACTAAACCATGTTCCCTAAGTACCACATGTATATTTTCAAACCCCTCCAGGGGTGGTGACTCCACCACTGCCCTGGGCAGCCTGGGCCAATGTCTAACAACTCTTTCTGGGGAGAAATTTCTCTTTATATCCAATATAAAGCTAAGAAATGCTACCTGAGGAGGTGTTTTAGCTGTGAGCATGGTGTTAAGTTAATGGTTGGACTCGATGATCTTTACCTACACACCAGTCTGTTCTATGTGGTTTTTAATGCCATGGTCATAGGGTGTTTGCAGGGGGAAAAAAAAAATCAAGGCTTTGGAATGGGACTTGGGGTGTGTTAAGGAGCTGAAAGCAGGTGAAAAAAAGAGGTCTTTTTCCAACCATATCGATTCTATGAGATAAAGTTCACCTTCCCCTACACTGCTCTCCCACCAACCCACTCCTGAGCATCACCCCAGGCCCTGCTGAGCACTAACCCCAGGCAGGAACCGCAGCACTTTTTAAGGATGGGTAAAAAAGGGAACAAGGAGAAGAGGAAAAGGCCATGTAGCAGCATGTCCTCCTAAGTGAGATTCCTGCCCCGGGAAGGGTTAAGCCATGCAGCACGTTTGCTGACAACCAGGCGGATGGTATTTCAGGTTGCTCAGTACTTTACCATCTCTCAGCTTAAGGGGGGGTGGGGGGGGAAGAAACAACAGAAAAAAACCCCATAGCCAGAGGCCAGCTTGGTAGTTAAACAATAGCTTGAGCTGGAGGAACTCAAGATGCTGCTCAAGTCAACTGGGGAGCTGCAAGCAGAGGCAGCAGCACACCTTCCCCATCCCTGCCCCAGCTGAAAGTTGGGAGCCTGGCTCTGCATACATGGCACGGAGGGAAATGCCCATAAAAAGCAAAACCTTGAGAGATTCCCTTCGCCACAGCTGTGGGAGAAGCCTCCGCAGTCTAAAAATACCTAATTACACACCAAAGCTGCAAGCGCGTACAATACAAACCACATGCGCTCTCAAGCCTGGAGCAGGAGCTTTGGGAGGGGGCTGGAAAGTTTCCCACCCCGTTCCCCCAGCCCTTTACCTTGCAGGAGTAGGTATGGTGCACAGGGTCCACGTTCATGATCTCCTCTACCGTACCGGTAAGGACCACGTTAGCTTCCTCCTCCCTTCGCTCCAGCTCCCGTTCGGGGCAGCTCGCACCACCGCCGCCCATCGCCAGCACCAGTAACACCAGTAAGACCAGTAAAGCCCGGGCAGCAGCCGCCGTTCGCCCCGCCATAGCCCGCTGGTACTGGTTCCGGTCCTGGTGCCGGTCCCGGTGCCGGTTCCTCTCCCGGTGCCGGTCCCGGTGCCGGTCCCGGTGCTCCCAGTGTTCACGGGCAGACAAAGCAGCCCCGCTCGGTTGGCGCAGAGAGAAGGGCTACTTTTGTTCCAGGAGGTGAAAAGGAGGAAAGAAAGAGAGGGAGGGAAGCAGGGAGGGGAGGGGAGAGCAGGGGAGGGGAGAAGGAAGAAAATCCCAAGAGGAGGAGGAGGAGGAGGAGGAGGAAGAGAGGGAGGAGGAGGAGATATCTCTCCCCCTGAAGCCGCAGCCGGGGAGAAGCGCTCGGTCCTCTGCTTTTGCCCCCGTAAGAGTGCCCAGAGATTTGCATGCAATCTGAATTGCTGATAAGGAGAGAAGAGGGGGTAGGGGAGAGAGGAGGGAGGGGAGGAAGGCAGCTAGCTCTGCTGCCGGCTCTTATTGCAGCGCTGCCCAGAAACGCCACCCCCAGGAAAGGGAGCTCGCATCAGGTTAATGGATAATCAGCGCCGCAACGTGAGGAGACTTTTAAAGGTGTAGGGATGGCTGGAGAACAGCAGCTGGAGCTCTGCCTCACTCCCCCCAAGCTCTCTCCCCCGTGGTCCACTGCCCTGGATCTTGCACCTTGCTTCCACCCCCAGCCCCATCCTGGAGTCCTCCGTCCTAGATCCTGCACCCTGTCCCGTGGTTGTTCACTCCGGACCCGGCACCCTGCCCATCCGCCAGGACCTGTCCCAGTGTCCTTCACCCTGGATCCCACATCCTGCCCTCTCCCCGCCTCCCCTGGGATCCCTCACTCTGATTCTGGCACCTTGTCCCCCCACTCAGCACCTGTTCCGAGGTCCCCCACCCTCCATCCCACATCCAGCCCTGGCCCCATCCTGCGGTCTCCCCCACTGGATTCCACATCCTGCCCCCTCAGGACGCATCCCGGGGATCCACACCCCCCGACACCCCGGACCCATCCCAAGATCCCCCAGCCTGGATCCTGCACCCCACACCTTGCCTCAGCCGTGTCCCAGAGTCCCCCACCCCGACCCTGCCTCGTCCCCTGTCTTATCCTGGGGTCCTCCACTTTGGACCCCTTATCCTCAGGGATGCTCAGGGCTGCTGGGCTCCCCTCACGTCAGTACAGCTGCAGGAGGGGGTCAGGACCCGGCACTCTCCCACATCCCTCCCTGCATCCCCATCTCATCCTTGGCATCACCAGGGTGGGCTCCTCCCATTTCCCCTATGGGGAAACTGAGTCCCAGGCTGGCCTCCCTCTGCAGAGCTGCCAGGGGTGCTCCATCCCAAATCACCATCTCCCTTATCCTGGGTTACCAGGGGAAGACGATGCTCAGGGCTTCCTAACACCTTCTTGCCCCCATGAACAACAAAGCCACCCCCAGTGGAACAGCCTGGGTCTGCCCCTGGAGCACTGTGACCTCCTGCCCTGGCTTTCTCCAGGGACTGGACCAGCAATTTTTCCAGATGTCACGTGCAATTACTGCAAATCTAAAATGAAAAGTTAAGTGGCACCAGGGGAAGGATATTGTTTCTCCTCTCCATAAATTAGCCATCCCCCAGAGGCATTTTTACAAGGCTGTTTTACTTGATGGCCCTAAACAAGTCCTGTTGGTGACCCAGGGCCAAGGGGATGGCTCAGAGGGTGAAGTTCAAGCATGCCAGTGCCACCGTGCCAGGAGAGGACATGCCATGGCTCATGTCACCCTCTGCTGAGCACGTTTCCATGCACAGCAGCATCCTGCATTGGGAGGCTCTGCACACAATCATCCATCCTGTTCCTCCTCAGAATTTGGAGCTGTTTGTGCCATTTGTGCTGTTTGCCCCAGCAACTGTGGTTGTGCCAATCCTTTTTCTCTCCCCCCCTGGAACATCAACAGGAATTAACTACAAGACAGGAATAAATGAATCTCACCCAGTGTTCCAGATGCTCTCCCAGCCTATCTTCTACCCTGAAGAGGAGGAAATAGCAGAGAGCTCATAAATCTGCCTGGAGATATCACAACCACTGTGGGTTTCCCAGTCAGAATGTATATATTTTGTCTTCACCATGCACTTTGCATCTGCACAGTGACTTTGGTCTCAGCACTGGGGCTGTTCTTGTCAACCCCACACCCTCTCCCAGGTCATTTTCTGCTCAAAGTTTCAGTTTCTGCCCTGTAAATCCGAGCTCCCAGTTCAGCTCTGAAGGAAGGCTGTCCCATTCACAAACATGCAGCATTTAATCACCTCAGTCAGCACTTCAGAGAGATGATTTTCAGAAGGAAGTGGCCCAGAGCATGCTCAGCTTTGCAGGACACCTGAGTTCACCAGGGCTTAGCTCTTCTCAACCTGCCAGTTTGCTGGGAGCAATGGGAGGGGTGGGAGCCCTATGCTCTCTCCCCTGTGAGAAGGTGGTGTCCCAGGGCAAAGGCACCCACAGCAGGATACACAATGTTAGATTTTCTGCCTGTGCCAGCCAAAAACAACTTCACCAAACTGTGTGGTTTCTGGATGAGGCCTTCAGCTGCAGTAAGAAGAATCCACCACAAGCCAAGAGCAATGCAGAGTCCAGGCTCTGCAGTCATTGCTGTGACACAGTGGAGGTTTAACACAAAGGATTCCATTCTTACACCCCTCCTGTTCTAAACTCAAGCAATCAGCTAAAAATATTCCAGTGCCTGGCAGATTTTAGGGGTTTTTTGCTATTTTAATTATTAATTTTTATTGTATTCCTCAAGCACTGCCTGACTGTAAATCATGGAAACAACCTCAGCTTGAGGTGGAAGAAACCAGCTGCAAGGTTCTGCTCCCACTCTTTGCAAAGAGGAGAAGAGGAAGAATTATTTCCACTGGGTTTGTACTGTTTTCTGTTTGTTAGCTCTCTCCTTCCAGCCCCACCTCACCATCTGCTTTCAGAGATGTGAAGAGAAAAATGGATTTCACAGTTTGGGGTTGAGGTTTTTTTCTGCTCTATTTGCCCCTGCCTGGTCAGTTCTTGGACTGGATTTCCTCAGCCTGGTAGGCTTTCTGCTGGAGATGCCACCCAAGCTCCCCAGGATCTTAGTTGTCCTTTTCTTGGGCAGGTTTGGTGAAGTTCATGAAGAGAAGGCAGTTGGTTTCTCCAAAAGACAGCACCAAAAGGCAAGTGAAGGAGCAGAGATGTTTTGAGCATCCTTTATGGACCATATGTGCTGGGAAGCAGCATGTCCTGTGTGGTGGTGATCTGCTCCCACCTCCACCTAGCTGAAGCCTTACTCTGAGGAGAGGAAACACTGGCCAAGACACTGATAGTCCTGTGGGAAAACCCAAATCAANACCAGCAATTTTTCCAGATGTCACGTGCAATTACTGCAAATCTAAAATGAAAAGTTAAGTGGCACCAGGGGAAGGATATTGTTTCTCCTCTCCATAAATTAGCCATCCCCCAGAGGCATTTTTACAAGGCTGTTTTACTTGATGGCCCTAAACAAGTCCTGTTGGTGACCCAGGGCCAAGGGGATGGCTCAGAGGGTGAAGTTCAAGCATGCCAGTGCCACCGTGCCAGGAGAGGACATGCCATGGCTCATGTCACCCTCTGCTGAGCACGTTTCCATGCACAGCAGCATCCTGCATTGGGAGGCTCTGCACACAATCATCCATCCTGTTCCTCCTCAGAATTTGGAGCTGTTTGTGCCATTTGTGCTGTTTGCCCCAGCAACTGTGGTTGTGCCAATCCTTTTTCTCTCCCCCCCTGGAACATCAACAGGAATTAACTACAAGACAGGAATAAATGAATCTCACCCAGTGTTCCAGATGCTCTCCCAGCCTATCTTCTACCCTGAAGAGGAGGAAATAGCAGAGAGCTCATAAATCTGCCTGGAGATATCACAACCACTGTGGGTTTCCCAGTCAGAATGTATATATTTTGTCTTCACCATGCACTTTGCATCTGCACAGTGACTTTGGTCTCAGCACTGGGGCTGTTCTTGTCAACCCCACACCCTCTCCCAGGTCATTTTCTGCTCAAAGTTTCAGTTTCTGCCCTGTAAATCCGAGCTCCCAGTTCAGCTCTGAAGGAAGGCTGTCCCATTCACAAACATGCAGCATTTAATCACCTCAGTCAGCACTTCAGAGAGATGATTTTCAGAAGGAAGTGGCCCAGAGCATGCTCAGCTTTGCAGGACACCTGAGTTCACCAGGGCTTAGCTCTTCTCAACCTGCCAGTTTGCTGGGAGCAATGGGAGGGGTGGGAGCCCTATGCTCTCTCCCCTGTGAGAAGGTGGTGTCCCAGGGCAAAGGCACCCACAGCAGGATACACAATGTTAGATTTTCTGCCTGTGCCAGCCAAAAACAACTTCACCAAACTGTGTGGTTTCTGGATGAGGCCTTCAGCTGCAGTAAGAAGAATCCACCACAAGCCAAGAGCAATGCAGAGTCCAGGCTCTGCAGTCATTGCTGTGACACAGTGGAGGTTTAACACAAAGGATTCCATTCTTACACCCCTCCTGTTCTAAACTCAAGCAATCAGCTAAAAATATTCCAGTGCCTGGCAGATTTTAGGGGTTTTTTGCTATTTTAATTATTAATTTTTATTGTATTCCTCAAGCACTGCCTGACTGTAAATCATGGAAACAACCTCAGCTTGAGGTGGAAGAAACCAGCTGCAAGGTTCTGCTCCCACTCTTTGCAAAGAGGAGAAGAGGAAGAATTATTTCCACTGGGTTTGTACTGTTTTCTGTTTGTTAGCTCTCTCCTTCCAGCCCCACCTCACCATCTGCTTTCAGAGATGTGAAGAGAAAAATGGATTTCACAGTTTGGGGTTGAGGTTTTTTTCTGCTCTATTTGCCCCTGCCTGGTCAGTTCTTGGACTGGATTTCCTCAGCCTGGTAGGCTTTCTGCTGGAGATGCCACCCAAGCTCCCCAGGATCTTAGTTGTCCTTTTCTTGGGCAGGTTTGGTGAAGTTCATGAAGAGAAGGCAGTTGGTTTCTCCAAAAGACAGCACCAAAAGGCAAGTGAAGGAGCAGAGATGTTTTGAGCATCCTTTATGGACCATATGTGCTGGGAAGCAGCATGTCCTGTGTGGTGGTGATCTGCTCCCACCTCCACCTAGCTGAAGCCTTACTCTGAGGAGAGGAAACACTGGCCAAGACACTGATAGTCCTGTGGGAAAACCCAAATCAACTACTTGGCAAACACAGGGTGCACAAAATAAACAGAGGGTGTAAGGGACAAAAAGGTATCAGTCACTGGGGTCTTGTCTTGGGGCTTGCCAGAACTGCCATGAGCTCAGCTTACAAGTGAAGTAGCTCAGTCAGCCTCTGAAAAAGGAAGAGATCTTGGATGACAGGGACAGGCAGGAGTTGGTTTCTGATATCCCTGCATGTGTTTGGATGTGCTTCCCAGATTTGCTAAAATGTTGAGGGATGGGAGAAGGAAGAAGGGAGAGGAAAAGAGAGAGAGGGAGAAGAGAAGGAGGAGAGGAAAAGGAGGAGGAGGAGAGGAAAAGGAGGAGAAGGAGAGGAAAAGGAGGAGAAGGAGAGGGAGAAGAGAAGGAGGAGAGGAAAAGCAGGAGGAGAGGAAAAGCAGGAGGAGGAGAGGAAAAGGACGAGGAGGAGAGGAAAAGGACGAGGAGGAGAGGAAAAGGACGAGGAGGAGAGGAAAAGGACGAGGAGGAGAGGAGGAGAGGGAGAAGAGAAGGAGGAGAGGAAAAGCAGGAGGAGAGGAAAAGGAGGAGGAGGAGAGGGAGAAGAGAAGGAGGAGAGGAAAAGGAGGAGGAGGAGAGGAAAAGGAGAAGGAGGAGAGGAAAAGGAGAAGGAGGAGAGGAAAAGGAGAAGGAGGAGAGGAAAAGGGGGAGAGGGAGAGGAAAAGGGGGAGGAGGAGGAGCTCTGTGACACTCCCAGTCAGGTAGTTAGACTGGCCAGCGGCTCCATAAGCCCCTGTGGTGCTGTGAGGCCATTGCTAGCACTGACTGGCTGAGCAACGCTGACCTTTAGCCACCTCTTTAACACCCAGCCCTTAGCAAGCTCCAGCGAGGTCTGCAGCATCTCTTCCACATCTGAAGCTAACTACCTGGGTATGGCTCTGCCTGAGCAGGGCTCTTCCCTCCAGCAGTAGCAGCTGTCACATTTGTAACAGGGCTGTAATTTTTTCCTCCCCCCGACTTTTAACAACTCATGACACAGCAAATGAGCTCCTTTTAGGCTGGGCTGAGCTAAGCCTGCAAAGGTCTCCCCTTTCTTGCCTCTTCAGAATGACTGTAGAGGCACTCCTGCTGCACTCAGCAGTTTCATGCCAGCATCACTCTTGTCGTTTGACCCCGAAGCACTTCCCTTTCAATAGCTATCTTATCACAACTCTCAGCCAAGGCTATGACCAAGTGTCATACCTTCAGTCTCCAGCTGCTTCCTTTGCTGGGGCCCTGGAGGCTGTGGGCAGGTGCTGGGTGCTTGCTGAGAGCAGATCCTTGAAGGTGTAGCAAGAAAAGTCACAGCAGCCAAAGCAGCAGGAACCAGAGAGTAAATAACTCTGTCTGCTCACCTCTGAGCACAGCTAGGAGCCAAGAGCAGAGCTCCCCATTCACACCAGCATGACACCCACACATCAGAGCAAGAAACCACAACGTTTCAGGCCAAGCCTTCAAAGCAAATAAAAGACCTGTGTGTGACTCCACTGGCAAAGCACAGCAGAGCCAGAGTGTTCACCAGAAATACTGCCTCAGGGGTGAGAAAGTGTCCCCAGTCCTGGTGGGGCTGTCCCCTGATTTCTTCACCAGATGCCACAATACTCCACAGGCTGGGGTGTTTTGTCTGCTCTGAAGCTCCCCATCTCTGATGAGCATCAAGACATGTTTTAATGTGGAGGGTTGGGGTTTTTTTTACCTCCCCTTTTTCTCTTTTAAGTTAATCCCTCTTGGTGGTTTCTGACATTGTCAAATGGCTTTTGTGTACTGTCAGAAAATCTCTTGATGTAGCTACAGAGCAGCTGCTAACAAGTTGCCCTTGGGATCCTACATCTAGGAGCCTGTCTGCCTGGATAATGATTTTCAAATAAGTCAATCTATTAATGAGATCTCAGTGGGAGCAGGGCTGGGGAGCAGCTCCCTGTCAGAGCACCCACATGAGAGGGACTTCATGCCACAGCAGCTCCCAGTGGGTTTGTTTTGGCCATGATGGGCACTTCAGCATCACAAAGGGAGTCACAGAGCTCCTTGCCTGGATCAGTGGCTGGCACTGCTGCAGCAGAGGTGAGTAGCAGGGACCTGCCCAGCCTTTCCCCTGGGTTCTAGGGGGGGAAATGATGAACAAATGGGGATCTGTCACTTGAGGTAGATAAGCTTCAAGAGATGAGTTCCAGAAGTCACTATCTTCTTCCCCAAATCAGGATGGCAGCTTTAGTACTGAGTTAAAAATGCAGAGCTAGTCTTCTGGGTTTGTCAGCTTTGTCCCAAGAGTTAGGAGCTCCAGGGATCCAAAACTTCTCAACAGCATGATCCTAAGCCTTCAGCTTGAAAAATGGGAAACTGGGCTGAGATTTGCACATATTCACATGACTTCAGGAGACAAGAGTAGAAAAACCCCAAACCACTGATTATTCTGAGTGCTGTAGTGTAATAACAGGCTGTGAGGAGCTCAGCCTGGACACATCCAACGCCCACAGCCTGGTTCTGATGGCAGGGAGATGAAAGGCTGCAGTCACACAGGGAGGTGCTTGGGTTGTTTTGTGCCCATACACAGCCCATCAGAGCAGCAGTTGGGCTCCAGGGCCCCCAGAACTGAGGGACAGAGAGAGTCCCAGCATGCAGTGGCCAGTACAATCTGCTGGAACCAGCCCTGGCATGATCACTTTTCCCTCCAAGTCATCAGCAAGCCTGTGCCATCACTTGGTACACAAGGGGCAGAGGCTTCAAGCTCCTGAGGATAGGCTCAGTTTAGCATCTGGAGAGGAACTGGACACCAGCACAGAGCACACACACACACACACAGAGGTGCCATCTTCCTGCATTTTCAGTGGCCATGAACCTCCAGCATGGTTTAAGACTTAACCTAGCAACCTCTCAGCTTGGAGGCAAAAGCATCCAGTGAACCACAAAGAAAATTCAGCGTGAACTTCAGGGCAAAAGATCCTCCATGATCAAATCCCATCTTAAAGAGTGCATGGGGCTAATTGAATTACTCTGCCTGGATTTCTATGTAGCCATGAAGTCTTCTTAATGTGGATTGATAGCATAAATCTGTTCTCCATTGAGGAAAAAGGGAACACTGGCCCCTGACATCTATCTTTCTTTCCAGAAATCCCATCTAACTGGACGTCTCCCTAGGCCACTTCCAAGAGAAAGATGTCTCTATCCATTACCCCTGACACACAGCAGCAAAAGGAAGTGAGGTTCCTTCACATCTAATTACTCCCACTCCTGGATTTATTACAATCATGCCAGGATTAATTGAGAAAGTAAAAATGCTTAGCTGGGTGATCAATCTTCTCCAAGTTACTTACCTTGTCACTTGCTAATAACTGTAAAATAAAAATGCTCCTCTTTTTTTTTCTTCTGCTGCATGGCTGCAAATGGATTTCTAGAATACATTGCTAGGAACCTTTAAAAGGCATTTGGAAGCAGTAAGGAGACAAATTGGATTAGCTGGAGAAAAAAAAAAAGGTGCAACTAAAGCACTTTTAAAATTTATTTATTTAATTTCTTTTCTCCCCAGCACCATCAAGCAAAAATTTCAGCTCTCCCAGGCTCAGGTGGTGATGCAAAGGCAGCACCTGGCCCCCCACCCCCATGCCAGGCTGGTGAACATTGCTTGCCAACCAAGGGGATCACAGGGTACCACAGTGCCCTTGGCATGCCCCAGCTGCAGGAGAGGTGAGTGGCAGCAGCAGCCATCCCACATGTGCCCAGCTGGAGGCTTGAGCCTGGCAGAACCCACAGAGCCACTCAGCTTTCATGATTCCTCACAGAATCCCCAGCATAGTGGGGGTTAGAAGGAACCCCTCAGGATCATCCAGTCTAACCCCCCTGCTCCAGCAGGGTCACCCACAGCAGCTTGTCCAGGATCACCTCCAGATAGGTTTGGAATCTCTCCCCAGAAGGAGACTCCACAACCTCTCTGGGCAGCCTGGGCCAGCACCCTTCCAGCAAGTAAGTTTTTCCTCCTGTTTAGGTGGAACCTCCTGGGTTCCAATTGGTGCCCAGTGTCCCTTGACACCACTGGGCAGAGTCTGGCCCCAGTCTCTTACCCTCACCCTTTAGATATTGATAAGTACTGAGCAGCTCCCCTCTGGGGCTGCTGTTCTCCAAGCTCAGCAGTCCCAGGGCTCTCAGCCTTTCCTCCTGCCAGAGATGCTCCAGTCAAAACCCCTCCTTTAACGGGAAGCACTGAGGATGGAGCTGAAGAGAGATTAAGATTCAGGGCATGCAAGGATCGGGTTTTTTCCTTTCCCCTCTTTTTTTTTGAGGAGCCAGGAGCCAAGGTTTTAGTGCTCAGTGAGAGAGCCCTTGGCAACCCCAGCAAAGCTGCTGCCCAGCTCCTCTGACAAAAGGTCTGCGTGGTGCCCGCTGAGGCTGCGGGGCTGGAATGGTCTCAGGCTGGCAGGGAGGGACCCAGCCAACCCAGCTTGTGGTTTCACACTCCTCTAAACTCATTTCATAGTTAAAGGCAGGATTTATTGGACCAGGCTCTCAGGGAGATAGAGGCTTTTGTGTGTTGAATGTTATCCAAAGCAGTTAATGCAGCTGCTGCTGTTGCCATTAGCATGGGCCAAAGAAAGAGAGAAAGAGAGACATTGAAACTATCAGCTCTTAAAAGATTTCTTCTTCTAGCTGGAAATCAATTACTTAACTGCACACACATAGAAATGACCAGGAAATATTTCATCCTCTCGGTGCCAAGCTGAGGATCGCAAGCACTGGGGTGATGCTGCCTCGCACTGCATCTCCCGACCGCTCTCCTCTCCTCCACATTCATTATTCTGCACACACGCAGGGAGCAGGGACTCTCGGGCTGAGTTAACCTCTTGCTGCCTGTACTCTTCCCTGGCAAAAAAGGAAGGGAGGCTGCTGAGAGAGAACAGGGCCACCCAGCCCCTGGGCAAGTCACTGCCCTCTTTTATCTTACCTTTTCCCGGCTGTGAACTGGAGATAACATCGAGGATCTTGTCCTAGAGAGCGTGAAGGGGATGCTGCAGCTTTGTGGGAGCCCTGATGGTCCATCAGGCTGGTATGTGCAGGGCAGGGCAGCCCAGCAAGCCCTCCCATGGCTGCAGGCAATCACAGTGGGGATGTCTTGCTTCAGTCTAGACTTTCAAATCAACTAAGATCCCAAACACCTCTTGGCATCCTTCTCCAGCAAAGATTTATTTGTTCTTGCAGGTCACAGGCTAGGTCAGCTCCTGTGCTGGGAAACTCGTGCTTAGCTTAACACCTCCTGACTTAACTGAGGTTGTGAAGGGAGAAGGGGGCAAGAGATACAGGAGCTGAGGCTGCTGGCTGCCTCCTGGCCAAAAGATCAGCAGACTGGTGGAAGAAATCCCTCCCCAGTCATGTAACAGCCCAGGTTTTGAGTCCTCAGGCAAAGCCCAGCTGCACCTGCAGTGCATTGCCAAGCAATTGCCAGCTGAAGGTCCTCAAGGGGGTCAAAGAGGATGGAGGAAGGCAGCCTGCCCTCCAAGAGCCAGTGCCTAATGGACCCTGCAGAATTCTCCTGTCCATGAATCTCTCTGCTGAATGCACTGCAAAGAGCTGAATCCAAAGTAAAGGCCTGGTGTCATCAAAAAGGGACAAGAGAGGGACAGAAAAATGAGCTACATACACAAAAGGGAAGTCAGCATCATGGGGGCTACCAGGTTGGAGTAGGAGTGATAGATGGACACAGTGCTCCCAGCAAAGATCCTGCCCCTGCCCAGCACCCACAGCAAGTAGCCACCTTGCATACTGTGCTGGCCAGGCTTTGGCAGAGCTCTGCATTCCATCCTGACCAAAGCCACTGCTGCTCCCACAATCCTGCTGTATTTGAGGGCTGAACTCTCTTCAACACCTTCCTCTTCACAGCTGCTTTGTGAAGCAGCTTCTGCACAGTCATATATGCTCTTAGCAGTCTAGGAAGCACTGGCAACATGATAAAGCAAGGCTGAGATACAGCATCAACCAGAAAGATGCCTTCCCCTCCATCCTCCTCTGCCAATCCCACCTGATGTGAGGACAACACACAGCAGGGACAGCATCTTCACACCACATAAGCTGCTGCACCCAAGGTGGGGAGCAGTCAGCTCCCTCCTGCCTGTCTCCTGGATGCAGAACCATGGGGCAACTGCAGTAAAAGTCTCCAGGCAAAGTCCTGCCTTCCTGCCAAGGCGACTCAGCTTGCTGCAGGGAGCAGGAGGCAAGCCAAGGAGCCAAACAAAGCAGGGTTGGGGATTGAGCCTCCATATATTGTGTCATCTACTTAGGGCCTGTCAGGGGAACCACATTCTGACTCCCTTTGGCAGCAATAGGCAGAGCCTTTCAATTAAACAAAGTGCTTCTGTGAATTGCCTCCTCATCCATTTAGGCTCATCTGACTCAGGCACTTGCAGACTGTCTGCACCCCATTGCACTTCATTTGGGAAATTGGTTTCTTCAGAAAAAAAAAAAGAAATGGGCAAGGATGAAGCCTGTGCAAGGGGAAAGAGATGAGCCCCACACCCCCCCCATGACAAACCAAACCTTGCAGCCCCAGGCAGGTTGAGCTTTTAGCTCTTTAACAGCAGAGGTAGCTCCTGGCAGGCTGGTGCAATGTTCAGGTCAGTGGGAAAACCTGATAATGCCTTCAGTCAGGTAAGGGAGGCAGGGAGGCAAATGTACATGGATGCCAAAGCAGAAGGTATTGTGGTTTGATGCATGTGGGTCCCTCCCCATGGGCACCATCAGCTCTTCTGCTGGGGGGGGGGGGCGTGTAGAGCTGGCAGGTCCTGAGAGATGCTTGTGGAAGGGTTTGAGTGATCACACAGATGAGGAGTGACTCAGACCCTCAGTGGGCTGAGGAGTTCTTCTGAAGTCACACTGCTCTCAGATCAGATGCTGGTACAGGGGGGAAAAAAACCCAAACCACACGTCCTGTTCTTTTTCCTGGAGTCATAAAAGTTCTCTTTGTTAGGCAATAGCTGGAAAACAGCTGCTCCCGAGCTGAGAGAGCTTGTTCAGACACATTATCCTCACTGAGGAGCCAGACCACTGACAAGGGAGCCCAGCTCTGTGCTGGAATCCTAACACTGAGCAGCAGCTCCTCATGGCCTGCCTCTATCAATGCACCATGCTATCGGCTGCCAAACTGGAGGCACTCAGGACAGTGCTTGCATTCACACCCTGGGCAGCCAGGCAGTGGTTGGGGCCCTGGCAGGCAGCTGGGTGCCAGGGGCACTTCTTGACCTGCCACCAGCACTGTGGGCAAGCCCCCAGCTTCTGCCAGCAACTGCTGATCCCTGCTGGGAGATGGCTAAGTTGGAGATCTGGGCTGGAAGGAGGTCCTGGTAAACAGACCTGGGCTGGATGAGCTGAGTGCAGCTGTCAGACTTCTACCCTCACTAAAAGGAAGGCTCCTGGCTCTTCTCACCTCCTTCAAGAGCTCTAGAGAACACTAGGAAGAAGATGCTGTGTTGTAGGGCTGTCAGAACTGGGGCTGACCCCCATCTTATCTACTGGGTGGTCAATAAAGTAAAATGTAAGTGAAGTAAACATAAGTAAATGTAGGTAAAGTTAAGCAAAAAATGCCAAAATGGAGCAGAAATGAACCTGAGCCCAAAGTTTTGAGTTGAGGCTTTGGGGTGGGGAGGTAAGGGAAGCTAATCAGTCTGGTTGCTCTTGGTTTAGTAGTTCAAGTCAAAGTTCAGACCTGGGACCAGAGGTTTGCCCAGGGCTTGCTTACAGTCTAGTCAAGCAGGATTTGTTGCAAGCAGCTGACTCTGTTTTGACTTTACAATGCAGTCAGTCAAATCCCTTTGTGGAAACCATTAGTGCCCTGGCTATCTGTACAGCAAGCAGGAGATGTCTCCCTGATGGATGCTGATAGCTACAGGAGAAGCAAGAGCAGGGCTGAGCTCAGCCTGAGACAGGCTGGCATAGCCCAGCCACTTCTCCCTGGCAAAGCACTACTGTTAATTGCACTTCAGCTCATTACAGCAAGCACGGCTACATCAGGCTTGCTGGTGCTAGCCCCTGGACAGAAACAGGCTCCCAAGGCTCAAAATCCTCTCACATTGCTCTGAGGTCCTGCTGTTACAAGACCTGCTTCACCTTAAGCCAGAGCACCACTCAAATCAGAGCTAGTTTGAAGCCAAGCTGATCTTTCCTCCTGAGCTGTGTTTTTTGGGTGGTCTGGGCCCTATCAGCCACTTCAGTCACACCAGCAAGAGAGAACAAGAAGAGATTGTGGGGTCTGGAAGCAACTTCTCGTTCCCCTCACCTCCCAGCAGCGTGGGGACAGACACTGCCAATGCAACCAGTGCCAGTGCTAGGTCAGGGATCAGAAGGAACATGTGTTGTTGCCACTGGACAGGTTCTGTAACAAAAGGCAGATGCAGCTCCAGCACCCTGGGACCTGAGAGCAGGAGCCTTGGCATGAGTCTGCCTCTGTCTGGACCAGAGGAGACAAAGGTCTCTCCAAGGGAAGTGCCTCTCACTTCTCTCCCACTTGTTTCCATCAGAACCTTCCATTCTTCTGGCCAGGGAGCGAGTTCCACCAAAGGTGAGTCCATCTCACAAGTGCTATCCTTGGGTCAGCTAATGCCTGGAAGAAAATCAAGGCTGATTTGGAAAAGTGAGACCAGAAAAAAAACCCTGTTCAGTGAGAAACACAATGTAAGCAAGAGCTGAGCCAGGAGAATTAATATAGCTAAAGTAAAAGGCTGGCTGGAGGCTCTGGCAGCAGGAAAGCCTCTGTGAAATGAAATGTCATCAACCTTTCCCAAGTGGGGAACAAGAACAGCACCAAGGTGCAGTGCTGAGATATTACTCACCCTGATGGAGTTATTGACTGGCTCTTGCCATGCAGGCTCAGCCACAGAGGCAAGGAAATCAGGTCCTAAGGAATTCCTTGCTGACACAGGGGAGAAACTCAGGAGAGGAGAAGGGAGCAGCCAGGAGTGTTGCTCTCTACCACAGTGTGAGCACCAGCCCAACTTTCTTCTGCTCATAAGGAGGATTTCCCAAACTCCTGGGTCACCACAGAGCAGCACACCACGATGCAAAGCATGTAGGAGAATCTCAGCCTGTTCCCTGAGGACAAAGCCCATAGCAAGCAGGAGCAGTTCAGATCTTTCAAGCAGAGGTTCTGAGGGACAGGTGAGACTGGGTGCACAATTGCAGCTTAGCAATTCTTGTCCTGGGGTTGCTGTGGGCTGAAGAGACCCAAACATCAGGTTAACACTGGTGTTGCTCTGCCCTGTTCCTCTAGGCTGCCAGGAGAGAAGGACACAGCCCCTCACGTAGCACCCAGTCCCTCAGACAGGAGGTGGCTTTTCCAGCTCCAGTGCCCTCTGCTAGGGTGAACCTTTCTGGGCTGCCATCCAGCTGCGTGGCTGGAAGAGAGAGACAGTGCTGAGTATTCCTTTGTCAGGGAGCTGAAGCTGGCAGGGCCCTGGGCCATTTGCCTTTCCAATTAACCAGGCTGTCTCCTTGCCAGGAGCTGACCCTGCAGCCTGCCAGGCAGGCGATGGCCATGGGTGGCTCCAAGGCTTTGAAGTGTTACCACCCAAACTCCTGGTTCTCCACTGAAAGTTCTTTCTGTGCTTTTTGCCTTCTCCCCCTTCCAAGCACAAAGTCAGATTCCTTATGGGCTTGAAGTGGTGAGATGATCAGTTGACCTCCTGTGAGTTCATCCCACACAGGAGTGTGACTTGCTGCTGCCTGGGCAGTACAGAGATGAGGAGAGGCATCACCAACACCAGAGGTGGGATGTAACCTCAAGACTGGTCTGTGCTGCTGATCTCTGGTCCAACTTGGCTTTGCAAGGCCTAAAGCAAACCAGGCAGGAGGGACAGTCCCAACAGAAATTCCAGGGCACTTCCTTACCATTTGTTCTCTTAGAATCCTCACAGAATCATAGAATGGTTTGGGTTGGAAGGAACCTTTAAAAGTAATCCAGCCCAACCCTCCTGCAGTCAGCAGGGACATCTGCAGCTAGAGCAGGTTGCTCTGAGCCCCAAACAACCTGACCTGCAATGGTTCCAGGGAAGGGACTTCTCCCACCTCTCTGGGCAACCTGGGACAGGCTCTCACCACCCTCAGTTTAAAAAATATCCTCCTTAGACCTAGTCTAAATTTCCCTCTTTTAGTTTCAAAACATCACCCCTTGTCCTGTCCCAACAGGCCCTGCTAAAAAGTCTCTCTCCCTCTTTCTTCTAGGCTCCCTTTCCCTACTGAGAGGGTTCAGGAAGGTCTTCCTGAAGCCTTCTCTTCTCCAGGCTGAACAACCCCAACTCTCTCAGCCTGTCCTCACATCAGAAGGGTTCCAGTCCTCAGATCGTTTTTGTAGCCTTCTCTGGACCCACTCCAACAGGTCCAGGTCTCTCCTGTGCTGGGAACTCCAGAGCTGGACACTCTTGCATGCATGAAGCAGTGGAGAAAAGCTAGGAAGGAGCTGGGCTTAGACAGAAAAGCAGACCCAGCCCCAAACTGGAAGAGATATCAACCCCCAAGGCTGGGGTGGGCTGTGCTCTGCTCGTTTGCTCAGGTGAGTGCATGTTCTTCCCAACAGCTCCCTGCCTGGGGAAGGCTGCTTGCTGCAGCAGCAAACGCTAGAGGAAAGTGGCCTCTCGTGGATGAAAGCTGCGGTGCAGCGCGGACTGGCAGCACTGAATCGGAGAGCCACAAAACGGCCTGAGCTGGAAAGGACCCGCAAGGATCATGGAGTCCAACTCTTTTCTCTCCAGAGGACACCCCCAAAAATCACATCGTGTCTCTAAGAGCATTGTCGAAATGCTTCTGGAATTCTGTCAGGCTTGGTGCTGTGACTACTGCCCCAGGGAGCCTGTTCCAGTGCTCCACCACCCTCAGGGGGAAGAACCTTTCCCCGATATCTAACCTACCCCTCCCCTGGCACAGCTTCATGCTGTTCCTCAAGTCCTGACCCTGGTGACCAGAGAGAAGAGATCAGCTCCTGCCCCTCTGCTTCCCCTTGTCAGGAAGTTACAAACCTGCCCCTGGGACCTGAGAAGGGAACGTGAGCAGGGAAACCTGGGCATGTAAGGGTGCCTGCTCCGGGCTGGGAGAGGAACAAAACTCAGCCCAGGATTCGAGGTGTGACCTTGCCAGTACCCAGTCCAGGAGGACAATCCCTACTCCTGCTGGCCACGCTAGTGCTGATCCAAACTAGGATGCTGTTGGGCTTCTTGGCCACCTGGCCACACTGCTGGCTCATCTCCAGCCAAATGTTGACCACCACCACCTCCAGCTCCTTTCCCACCACTCTTCCCTGGAGCATGCACCTGGAGCTGCCGCAGCCCAACGCGGGGCGGTGTCGGAGCCGCTCCCGGGGTCTCCAGGGTCCCCGGGCATCCCCGAGCCGGAGGATTCCAGCTAGGTGCTGCCTGTCCCGCTCCACGCTACCGCCGGGACCGGGCAAGGGCCGGCAGGGGGCAGGAGCATCCCGCGGGACCGGCGGCAGTGTCCGGGGTAGGGAACTGGCTACCGGCTGCCCGCTCCCGCCGCCCCGGAGGGATGGAGAGGACACACCGGAGCCATCCAGCCGCTGCCCGGGACGCCTGGAACTAGCCCGAGCCTGGACACAGCATCGTGGGTCTGTGTTCCAGCCAGGCTGGGGCTGTTCTTTGCTGGGCTTGGTATAAACCTTTAGGAACGCTGTAGGGGTATGGGCACCGTGCACGGCTGGGGTTATGGGAACAAGGGATCAATAGTTTGGGAAAGACCTTTAAGATCATGGAGTCCAACTGTTAACCAGCACTGCCAGGTCACCACTAAACCATGGCCCTCAGCATCACATCTTCATGGCTTTGAAAGCCCTGGGCCAGAGCTTGACAACCCTTTGGGGAAGAAACTGTTCCTAATGTCCAACCTAAACCTGCCCTGGCACAACCTGAGGCTATTTCCTCTCATCCTGTTGCTTTTTACCCCAGAGAAGAGACCAACCTCTACCTTACTCCAACTTCCTTTCATTCAGGGAGCTATAGAGACTGAGAAGGTCTCCCCTGAGCCTCCAATTCTCCAGGCTGAACAACCCCAGTTCCCTCAGCTGCTCCTCACAACACTTGTGCTCTACACTCTTCACCAGCTTCCTTGCCCTTCTTTGGGCACACTCCAGGATTTATATCTTTTCCCTCAACCTGAACAAAAGCAGCTCTAAACCAAACTTTGTTTACCTTCTGCATACATGAAGCTCCAACATCAGCTCTCTCACAGCAGCAATGACCTTATTGAAACATCAGAAAGGACAGACAACCAGCAGGAGACAAACTGGTGGAGCCAATGAGCCATACTGGACAGAAAATCCCCTCCCTCTGTGCTCCCAGACCTCCTTGCTGCTTTGTGGAGGGATGAGGGCTTGCTTTGTCCAGGTTGGAGTGGAAGAAGAACACAGCTGAGCTCTGCATTCAGAAATCTTTTTGTCCTGACCAGCAGGACAGTGCTGTGGGAAGAAGGTTCCTGCTGGTGCAGTCACTGCTTGTCACAGGGTGTCTTTGGTAAGGATGATCCAGGTTGCAGCAGCTATCACTGGGGAGACAGGATATGCCCCTGGCATTCTTCTGTCCCAAAGAGTGTCTGGTACCTCTGGTACTCACAAGACACTGTCAGAGCATGTGCCTGTCCCTTATCTGGGTGCATAGTGCTTGAAGAAAACACATTAAGTTGGAAAC
Source organism: Galbula dea (assembly GCA_013399015.1). Classification (NCBI taxonomy): domain Eukaryota; kingdom Metazoa; phylum Chordata; class Aves; order Piciformes; family Galbulidae; genus Galbula; species Galbula dea. The sequence continues at coordinate 81,626 of VWZX01003081.1, forward strand.
CACAAATATTTGGCACAAAGAAGCACCTTGCTGTCGATTCCAGACCTTTGGTGACATTCCAACCTGAAAGCTCCTGTGCTGGCATCTGTAAGAAAGCCTAAGAAAGAGCCACAATTTCTTATCCTCCTCTCCTTCCCTGGCCCAACCTTGCTGCCAGCTAGGATGAGAGACCATGGTACCACCAGGAGGTTGGTGTAATGGAGGAGGTGGATGCTGCCCAACTGCCACCCTGGAGAAAACAAATAAATAAATAAAAATAAATCAGACCTCAGTCCCCAGCCCAAATCCCACAGCTCACACAATGCAGCCTGGCCCCTGCTATTGTCCAAGGCAAGCAGAAGGAGTTCATAGCAAAATATTCTTCTGCTGGCTGAGATTCATCAAGTCAGTGGCTGGCTCCTGGGCATAGAGTCATCAAAGCTTCCATCAGCGTTAAGCGGCACTGACAGGCACACAGCAGGAACAATGGGGCCATAACACTTATTAATCATATCCCTCCCCATTGAACCCAACCCATCCATCAGTCGCCCTGCTCTTGGACTTTGAATTCCCCCAGCCAGCGAGCTGCCGATCCCATGGTTTTCCCAGTAGGGGGCCGGAGCGGAGGGGACACAGCCGTTACTGGGGCAACCCTTGCCTGTCGGTGTCCTCTTTTCCCCAGATGTCAGCCATGTGTTGCCATAAGAACTGGAATTGTCCCCAAAACAGATGGAGCTGCAGGGCGCTGTCACAGAGGCACTGCCGCCGCAGCTCCTCGCTCACAGATGTTGGCATGGGTTCTCCTAGCGGGCCTGCCCCTGCATCCTGCCGGCTGTTCTCGCTGGTTTGTGCTTATCCTTGCCCGCTAGCATGGGAGGAATGAGCTTCTCAGAGTTTTGGAAACACAGGGGCTTCTCACAGCAGCTCACCACCAGCCTCTGACTCACCTGCAGGTCTCCAGCTGAGGGTGCCCCAGAGCGCTGGGCTAGGGATACAGGAGTGGCTTCCTCATCCTTCCTCACAGCTTCCACTCCCAGTGGGAGTCTGGATATCCATTCCATAAAGCCTTGGGCCTTTCTGAGAGAAACACTAAGCCTGATCCCTCAAAGCTTGAGCCTATCTGCATGAAATAGCCCGAGGTTAGGCTGAGTAACACATCAAAGTGTGGAAGTACGAGGTCTGATTAAAGCTTTTTCAACACAGGCATTCATTCTTTCTTCTCCCTTGGCTTCAGAATCATTCCCTCCATGTGCTTGAGACAGATGCAGAACACACTGCATGGAAAATTGCACATGCTCCCCACATGGATGGCTCCAGAGCTCCCCTGAGAGCAGAGGACAGTCCAGAAACAGTCAGAGAGTGCTGCCAGTGCTACTGTTTGACTTAATGGAGCAGGGCTACAGCCATTTGCTCTCCACACCTCTGTGCTCAGTGTCAGAGGCTGTAGGGAATTCACAGCTCATTTTATGCCACGAAGGAACTGTCTGTTTTCCACTCTGCCATCTGACTTCCTTTGCACTTTCTTCTTTGGGCCACCAAGGCTCTGGCTCAGAAGATGCTTAAAGCCTCTTTCCCTCTGCCTGTGGGAGCAGGCTGGTTGCTTAGATCTGCAGAGAAGGGAAACACCCAGAGCAGGCTGGAAGCAGGCAGCTCAGATAAGTAAGAGAGTGCTTGCCAGAGCCTGCAGCCACTTTGCAAACACTCCTTTTGTTATAAACAGAGGATTTAGCCCCACTAGAGGGATCTCACCATTCACCCCCACTGAAATGCCCCTGGCAGAAATCACTTGTGTGAATGTTGTCCATTCTTTCTGCCTAAGGCCAAACCAAAACACTGTGTCCAAAGCTCAAAACTCAGGAGACAGTCCTCCTACATCTAGAAGTTGGTGCTTTGGCCTTATCTTGTGTGGGAGTATCCCAGGAAAAAGAACCTGCTAAAGTTTTGAGGGCTTCTGAAAGCATCCACCCCTCCATTTGGGAAAGGCTATCTCCTCAAGCACAGGGCTGGAAAGATGATGGTGAGGGACACATGCAGCCTGAGCTTGTATCCTGGTTCCATCTCCAAGTTACTGTTTTCCTCTTACTCTCTTTCCTCCAGCCATTTGCTCTGGAAGGACAGGACCCAAGGACAGTCACTGCCATGCAGTGCTGACGGAGCTGAGAAATCTCACCCTGCTCCTGATACACAGACTGCCTGGTGCCAAGTTATACCACAACCTGGAAGAGGCTGGCTTCAGGTGGTGCTTAGTCTCTGCTGATAGGTCCAAAGGAAGCTTATCTGCAGCCCTGAACAGCATAGAAGGTGTAAAGCAAGCTGAGGAGCAAGCTTGGGATCCAACACCACATCTGGCCAGCCAGAGCTGCTGAGCTCTCCTGCCTCAGGCCACGCTCACCTCTGCCACGTCCTTCCCTTCAGCCCAGATTCCCCTCCCAAGGGGAAGCCCCTTCCCCTTGATCTTCCAGCAAGGCTGTTCCCAGGTTAACTGGCCTTTTTGTGCCTGTGGAGTGAGAGGCCAGTGAAGCAGAGCTGCCCTTGCCCTGTGTGCAGGATTAGGGCTGGGGAGCAGGTGGCTAATTCCCCCCTGCACAATGCAGCGTGGTGACCCAGGCAATGCTGCTGCTGACCCACGGGCCACAGGAACATGTTAACAATTTCCAGGTCAGTGGAGGGAAGGAATGGCAATTTTTTCTGCTCCAGAGGATAACAGGATCTGGTTTTCACAAGCCCCCACTGTAGCCCAGAAAGCAGATTCAAGGAGCAGGAATGTTATCCTCACCTTCCTTCATCCTCACCTCCAGGGTAGCCAGGATCCTCCATGTCCCTGAGCACAAGCACAAGCCCTGCACACAGGTCCCAGGTGGGAAAGGCCCCACATTGCTCACAGTCCAGCCTGCCCTGCTGTCTAGGGCAGGAGCAGTGCAAAGAGACACACCTGAACATCCCCTACACCACCCTATCCTCTTGGAGACCTCCTGGGGCTGACACCTTGGTGGTACCCAGACACCAGCCAGTGTTAGCATCCTTCCTGTGGAGCAGCATCCACCCCTCTGACACTTACCTAGTCATGCTGTAGTTTGTCAGGACACAGCCCCCATCCCCTGTCCCTCTGCTTACAGCACTCATGGATTTCTTTAGGTCACATTCCCATGGAGCCCTTATAAAAAGCTCTTTCATTTCCACCAGCCCTTCATGCTTGAGCTGGCAAGCATCAGTGATGCCAGAGCTGAGCCTGGCCATTGTGTCTCCCTCCTTCTGGTTTCATCTTTGGAAGGAGCTCTTCTGGGCAGGCAGAGCTGAGGAGCAGAAGGAATTTCCTTGAAAAAGGTGAAAAAAAACAAAGCCTAAACTAAACATTACTCCTTTTGCTTTCCTCTGAAGCCTGACTTAACATCTGTGTTTGCTGGGATTTGGGAGGTTCCTGTCCCTCAGGGCAGCCACTCGGGGATGTTATTATCCTGTTAGCTTTGTAATACTCCTCAGCAGCAGTAAAAGAATGAGGCTCAGAGGGCAGCTAAAGAGAGGCCAGTTGGAGGGTGCTGGCAGCAGAGCCCAGGCACCATGAGTCCTTTCCCTGGATTTGATCAGGTATCACACATCCACACTTAGCATCCCTCGCTCTCAGCTGCAGGCAGGATGCCTGCACACACAGTGCTTAGCCTGGGAGGGAAATCAAGGGGTTATTGCTACTCACATCAGTCTGAGGCTGCAAACCAGGAAGGCAGGACAAGGACAACCTTCTCCTGGCACCAGCTTCTCTGCAGAGCTTGCCTGCACACAAGCAGGAGCACAGGAGGGACTGCAGGGACAGGCACATCCCAACCTCTGTCTCCTATAACTTGCTGATAGCAATGCAGCAACAGTTCCTTCAAGTGCTTAACTGAGCTTAAACAGTGCTGTTGCTGCAAGGTCATGGCCTGTCTATGCCCTACACTGCTGCCTGGCTCCATGGGGTTGGGATACTTCCACCTCTCCAGCCCTCCCTTTCTCCAGAGCAATGTAGGAAGAGAAAACAGCAATGGGAGAAGGTGTAAGGAAGTGTGGATGTGCTGAGTTCAGTTCCCAGCCTCTCTTTGACCTGCAGTGCAACCTCAGGTCCCCTCCTCCATGCCTCTTATCCCCACCTGGAAAGCAGGTGATGATACTTCCCTTTGCTGAGTCCTGTGGCAGAAAGAGGTGCTGGAAAGAGCCCAGAGCAGCAGTTCTCCTCCCATGAACTACATTCCCACACTCCTTTCCCTCTTTTTTTCCTCCTTTCCCCTTTAATGAGATTAAGTGAGAATAAATTATGCAGAGCCCACCCCTCTCTCCTCACCCCCACCTCTAAGAGGCTGCCCTGCATGGTTTCTAATCAGCATCATTAATAGGGGTGGGGGCTGCCTTGCTGCTGCAGTGCTTTAACAATCAGAGCTGTCAGTGCAGCCCTTGGTCCTGTTAAAGTGTCCTAGAGCTTTTGTCCCCAGGCAGAAGGGAGCCCTGGACTTAAACCCACTTTCCCTTTGTGCTGGGAAGAGGGAGCAGGAGGTGGGAGGTGGATTCTCCTTCTCCTGTGTTGTCCCTGGGACCACCAGGAGAGACCTTGGTGATGCCACCAAAGCCTCCTCTCCATCCAGGTGAAGATTTTACCCAGGACTCCAGACAGGCACAAGCAAAGGATGGTTGATGGAGTGTTGCCTGCTCTCAACCTTTCTCCATCCTGCACTTCTCCTTGGGATTTCAAGCTTGGTTTGGCCTCAGCAAAGGATGAATACAAGCAGGTGGCTGCTCCTGTGCCCTCCCCATCCCATCCCAGGGGTGGCACACAGCAGCAAGCACCCCTAGCCCCAGCTCCTAATGAGCAGCAAGAAGGAGGCATGTCAGGAGCGGATGTGTTAAGGGTTTCTGGTTCAATGGAGGGAAAAATCCCTACAAAGGAAGGTGTACAAATATTGTGGGAAATCTATTGGCCCCTTAATATTTGATGACAGCCCAGGCCATTCAGGCAGGGTGAATTCCACAGCAAGGTCTCATTCAGGCAGCATCAATGGGAAACTTTTAATTGAGAGGCACTTCATTCAGGGCCTGTGGGTCATTCAGTGTGAGGGGCTTTCAGGGGAGAACAGAGAACCATCTCTTTCCAAGTTGCACCAGAAGAAAAGGCACTGTTTCCTGCACTGGGAGCTTGAATGCTGAGGGCTCTAATCCCTCACCCCCTCTCCCCCCAAAAAAAATAAAAGGGAAAACTGATTCTGTTTTGGAAAATTCATTTCTCCAATAACAATAAAAAAAGAGAGGAAGGACAAAAAGGGAGGTGGCAAGGGATGAGGCTGAGCAGGAGAGCACTGCCCTGCAGAGGTGGCTTGCATTGCTGGGGGAAAAAGGCTGAAGGGCTCTAGGTGTCCTTCCCTGGGGAGCAATCCCCCCTTCCAGCTCAGGGGGACTCTGGGGGTGAGGTGGGTACCCCAGGGTGCAGCTGTCCCCCCTCCCAGCTCAGGGGGAGCTCTGGGGGTGAGGTGGGTACCCCAGGGTGCAGCTGCAGGCTGCCTTTGGAGCACTATAGCCAGCAATGAAGTCACCATCCAGGCTCTCACCTCGTGCCCCAGCAGCACCACCACCATCAGAACCATGACTCCATGGGGCTGTTCTCCCTCCTCCCCATCAGTCACCTGCACCTGAACCTGCCTTTAGAGTGCAAGAACATGCATGGCTTTAGGCAGCATGAAGGAATATGGTTCTCTCACTGCTCTGGCCCCAGCATCCCTTTGGATACCCAAGTTTTGAACACATCATTTAGGTACCAGGCTCGTGGGAAGCATCACAAGATCATTTCCAACCCCCCCACACACCCATTCTGACTTCTTTTTGGAGAGTCCCTTCTGGGACACACAGCATCCTTTGCATGACCTCCTTTCTCCTCCCTCCCCCCCTCCTCTCCCAAGCTATAATAACAAGGCAGTGCAATAAGTTACAGCAGCAGCTGGGGTTAAAAATGTGCTTTCCTAAGGCTAAGTGTCATAAACTCACAATAGGCTGGGCTGAGGGGTGGAGGGGGGGACACCCTGCCCTGCCTTTGGGCTCTTCACTCCCCCAGCTGTAAAGAAAGATGAAGAAGGAATTCAAGAGGGCTTGGGAGGGGAGGGACCACTCCTCATTATGTCTCCTACGCTGCGGTTTCCAGGGAGACAGCTCCTGGAGCTGCATCCCTCTCCCATCCTGCTGTGGCCCTTTGCAAGTTACAGTAGCGGCTGCTGCTGTTTTCCCTCTGTTCCCAGCTGTCTGCCAGCCGCTCTCCCAGGGGCTCTGGTCCAAGGTGGGCTTGACACCATATGGAAGAGCCAAAAAAACCCCAGCCTGGTACATGTGATCTGTTTGGAGAGGGAAGGAAAGGGAAGTTCATGCCTCTGAGGAGCCAGGAGGGGTAGACATGCACTTCCATGCAGATAAAGCAGGCTCCTGGGGGCTTTGTGAGTGATGCAGACAAGCTTTGGAATATTTCTAGTGCTGGGAGACAGGACTGTGATGGGAAGTCATTAAAATGCTCATAGATCAGAACACAGAACCATAGAAGAGAATCTGAGAATCCTTCTGGTTGGAAAAGCCCTCTGAAATCATCCAGTCCAAGCATCCACCCAACACTCCCATGCTCACTCCTAAACCATGGCCCCAGGCATCACATCTACATCTTTTCTGAACTCTTTCAGTGATGGTGATTCCATCACTGCCCTGGGCAGCCTGGGTCAATCCCTGATAATCCTCCTGGGGAAGAAATTCTTTCTAATATCCAATCTGAACCTCCTCTGGTGCAGCCTGAACATCTGCCATGATCTGTGATCTTTTGGGAAGACTAGCCAGTGGGAAGCAGACAGCCACTGCCAACAAGACAGAGCTCTTCCTCCAAAGGTGTCACAGCTAGCAAAAGGAGTGAAAAGTTTAGCACATGTCAGTGTCCCCAGAGGGGGAGGCCAAGCTAGGACCCCTGCAAGCTCTCTTCCCTTCCAAGGCCTTACTACACTTAGGCAAAGTGATCCTCTCCATGTCTCTGGATGCACAGGTCAGGCTGCTAGGAGCCCAAGGATTAGGTGACATCCTATCTGAAAGACATAAAAGGGCATCCCTCTGCTCTGGGAAACATGGGAAGGCTGAGGAAGGGGCAGAGATTGCAGACCTCCTGCACAACCCTCCCCTGGCTCTGCAGTAGCTACCTTGAGTAACTGGAGCAGCAACCAAGTGCCTGTGGTACAAGTAAGTTGAGAGGTCTGCATGGAAACACAGAAAGCACATCAATTATACATTAATTAAATGCAATTTACTCTTGGGGTTTTTTTTTCCCCCCCTCTCTGCATCCCTCCAAGTGCCAGTGCCTTGGTTTGAACTGCCTGGGTGGTGTCTCACCATGCAGCAGCCCACACTGAGAGCTAGCCACAGCTTCAGTGCAGATCCTGGTAGTAGAAGAAGACAGCAGGATGTCTTGGGATGGCTGTGGCCACAGTGGTGTCAAATTCATTGGCATGTGCATGCACAGAGGTAAAATGATATACACTAGAAGAGAGCAGCAGAGACATGCCTGATTTATCCCTCACTTGTGTGCTCCTGTTAGAGAGCATCTTTGCTGTATGCAGGCAGCTGGTGTTAAAGTCACTGGTGGCTGCTGCTGTCTCTTGCACACAGCAGTTGATGTCTGTGTTAATGAAGTGATACCCAACCTTAGAGGTGAGATCTGGCTTGTCCATCACATGCTCAGGGGTGTGCTCTGGAGAAGAGCAGCCCAGAGCATGGCTCAAGCCCCACTTGAGAACCATTGCTTGAAGTTTGAGTAGGTGCTGCTCTGAGGGTTGAAATCTCCTGCCCTGCAGAGCTCGTGGCTGAACCCATGTGGGGCATCTGTGGGGGGGATCTCAGGCAGGCTCCACCCAGCCCTTGGCACCCCTTCTCTGGCTACCACAGGAAAGAACCACAAGTCCCAGCATGCCCAGATGGCCTCCTAGACCAATCCAGCTTCACATCAGCACCCAATCACTCCATGCATGACCACCCCTTTTCTCCATGCATGAGCACCCAGCTAATTTATGCATGAGGGCCCAATTAGTGCCCAGCACTTGATTAGCTTCATGCCAGAGCAGCCAATTAATTGATGGCTCAGTCAGGCCATGCATGAGCACCCAATAAGTTCACACACAAGCTGTTAGCTCCCCATTAGGACATGTGTGAGTGCACATTTGCCTCACACCTGAGCACCCAATGACTTTGTGCATGAGTGCCCAGGAGCATCATGCCTGGGCACCCAATGCCATCATGCACGAGTGCTCAGTCAGTTCTTGCATGAGATGCCTGCAGGACTGACTGATTTTTGTGTGCATGAGTGCTCTGCAACACCCAAGCACCTGATTACCCCCTGCATGAGCTCTGTGGTGGCCCACAGAGGGCAGGTCTCAGCAGTGGTGTGTGACAGAAGGCATGTTGCCCTCACTGTGGCTTCCCCTCAGCTCTGAAACAAAGGCAATGTCCCAGCCTGTGCAGAAACATCAGCCCAGCAGAGGACAGATGGATTGAGGAGTGGAGACAAACAAGGAGATGCTGGAGGAAACCTCCTCACAAGTCCATCTCCTGGGGCAAGTTTACTTGAGGAGGGCAGAAGTCCTCCCCAACAAGCTAAAAACTATTCCAGCCTTCTGCATATTGCACTTTCCTTCTTCCTTTGGGGGTGGCATGGCAGAAACATGTTCTGGTGACCAAGTGAGGAATGAGGCCTCAGTCCTCTAATGTCCACAGAGAAGCTGAGCTCACACACAGGCCCTGAGAGCTCCCTTTCCTTCCAGTTGGGATGTTCCAAAGAGGATCCATCATTTAGCAACCTGAGCATCCAGTGAGCAGCTCTGGCCAGCTTCTGCATTGTTCTGTTTTCTTACTGCTCCCTCAAAACACCTTTGCCACAGCTCCTGGGTAGGTGTTCACTTCATTCTTTCTCTGGAGACACTCCAATGAGAAAGATTTCTCTTGTCCTGAGAGGAGGCAAGATCTACCCCAGGGTCAGATGGAGAGCCTGACTAGCACATGTTCACCCCAGCTCCCCTTGCCAGAGCTCCCTGTGAACAACAGGATTGCAGCTTTAATGAAGTCAGGATTTATGCAAGTTAATCTGGAGGTGACCTGTCTGCCTTAAGCTGGTTGACACACACCCTGTGCCTCCCACCAGCTTTTGTCTTCCAGCTCCAGCACATATAACCCGAGGGGGAGGCTGGCCTGGAAGTCAGCAGGAGCTGTCAGTTGGCCAAGTGCAGCCCAGAAACCAGTGAAGATCTTCCCTGGCCAGGGAGCTCAAGAAATGCTCCAGGATATCCCCAGTATCAAGTACCATGCTGCTCCTTCAGCCAGGAGAGGAGTCTGAGCTCAGAGAGCAGCCTCTTCAGCTATTTTTGCTTACAACACATGGGAATCAAAGTCCTTTTTGTCCCAGGAGCTCCAGGGCCATGGCCATTGCCCTCAACCCACCTTCCCAGCAGTCACCAGTGGCAGAGTCTGGTTAGGACATCCTCTTACACCAATGGATGGAGCAAGTCACTCAGCAAATCTCTTCCCCAGTTTTATCTGGTGTTGAGCTTCTGTCCTGCTGCCAGGACAAAGGAAAGCCCCCAGAGAAGGAACACAACACCCCAAGCATAGACAAGCCTGCCCAGACCCCAAGCCTAGCTGCTTAAGGAGAGCTCCTGGACTTTAAGCTAGAGGAAGCCCTGAGTTTGGGTTTGGCCAAGTCCCTCAGACTCCATTAGAGGGCAGGCCTTGGTTTGGACCAGTTTGCCCAGTGAGAAACCAGCTGTAGGCACAGAACTGTGGGCTTTACAAGTAGCTTACTCCAAACATATGGACTATGGGGCAGGAAACATGAGGAGCATCAGGGCAGGCAGATGCAGGAGCTGATTGCCCAGCAGTTACCTCAATTTTGGCTGCCCTGAGAAGTAGGTCATGCACCCTCTACAAGCTCCCAGTGATGCACAGGAGGAGGAGAGGTCTGGGAGAGCCAGAAGCCAACCTTTGATGGCCACCAAAGGGGAGAATAAGAGTGAAAGGAGACAGTAGAATGCTGCTGAAGGAAAAAGATGCAGGGGAAACAGGTAGGAAGAGCACGAGAGAGGAAAACAGGGCATGTAAATACTAGAAGAAAGGAACAAGAGAGGATGGAAAGGAAGGCAAGCAGAGAAAGGGATAAAGAGCTGTGCCAAGTATTCCCCATCTCATCCTTTAAGCCTTAAGCTGCTCCAGCAGAAGCAGGTATTTACAGGGCAGGCTCAGCTTTCCCAGCTTGTTCCCAGTCTTGGCACAAAGGCCAAGAGCACACGAAGGAGGAGGACAGAGAATGGCCCATGAAAGCCCCCGCCAAACCCCATTGAGGTGGCAGCCCTGTTCCCATCTGTCAGCAGGCACTCAGTGAAAGGGTGTGAAGGGGGGGGTGGGGGGGTGGCCGGCGGTGTGAACCAAGGGCTGACACAAAGAGGAAGAGACTGATTATGCTGTTATTTCTCCACTTTCAAACCCCATTAGGGGACACGCTGGGGCTTTTCTCAGGGTCTTTGGGATGCTTAAGCTGCCCATTTAGCAGCAGGAACGGTCCAATTAAAAGAAAGACAAAGGAGGAGCCCAGCCTGTCTTAATTGAAATGGGTTTCAGTCTAATGAGGATTAGGTTCAAGAACAGACCTAAGGGAGCAATCCAATACCCATTACCCTCCTGGACTGTACCACACTGGCCATGCCTCACCAGCCTTTTAGCCAGCAGGCCCCTCAGGATAACAGCTTGGTGTGATGAAGGGATGGAGACAAGACCCTTCCCCTGCCCCCAGCCCCAGCAGTTCAGGCTTGCAGACTTTGCCCTTGCCCTGTTATTTGAAGGTGAGCATCCCGAGTTCATCAAGCAGGGAGGAAGGCAGTAGGCTCAAAAAAAGGAGCATTTCCCACCTCCCCTTGCACCCTGCCAGCTTCCCCCCATGCTCTGCACATGAGGAATGGCACTGGGCTTCAATGGAAAGCCTTATCTGCTGCTCCAGAGAACAGGCTGAGGAAGGGTTGGCTTGCCCAGCCCACGGCTCAGCCATAACCACCCTTCCTCACCCAGCTTTCCCACAGCAGAGCCTGCAGACAGGCAGGTCTTCCTCTGGCTGCCCATAGCCTCCTGCCTTTTGGCACCCACAGCATCCTTCAGCTCTTTGCTGTGAGCTCAGCCCTGCAGTCACCCTCACTTGCATCGTCAGGAAAGTCTCTCTTTAACTCAGGGTGGAAGATGCACAGTGCTACTTCCATTTGCAGGCTTTTTAATTCCTCAAATCCTGCAAAATCTCCACTCTGCAGCTGTGGAATGAGATTACATATATTTTCATATATATAAAGCTTTAGCATTGTCCAAATTAGGTTTAATTTTCCTAGGGATGGCAAAAGCCATATCTCTGGCACGGAGTTCTTCCTCCTTCCTCTCCACTGGCTCAGAGCTGGAACAGGAGAACTGAGCAAGGACAGTAATTTCTTTTTTCTCTCTCTCATCTGTGCAAAGCCTTGTCCTTCCTTCTAAGATCCTGATGAATGATTTTTGATGGGCAGTTTTACAGGAGCCCTTCCACATCAGTGGAACAAAGTAGGGGAATTACAGCCCAGCTGTAAAAAACTCATCAGGGTATAGAGCATGGATGCCCTGAGCTACCTGTCCTGCAGTCCCACTCCAGCAGCACTAGCTCCAGCAAGCAGCAGGTCTCCCTCCTTTGTCCAGGAGATGGAATCACTGAGGTTGGAGATGATCTTTAAGATCAAGTTCAACTGTTAACCAGCCCTGTCAGGTCACCACTAACCCATGGCTCTCAGCACATCTCCAGGGCTTTTCAATTCCTCCAGGGATGGTGACTCCACCACTGCCTTGGGCAGCCTGGGCCAGGCTTTGACAACCCTTTGGGAGAAGAAATTGTTCCCAATATCCAACCTAAACCTCTCCTGGTGCAACTTGAGGTTGCTTCTTTCATCCTGTCACTTGTTCCTTGGGAAAAGAGACCAACCCCCAGCTGGCTCCAGCCTCCTTTCAGGGAGTTGCAGAGAGTGAGAAGGTGTCCCCTGAGCCTCCTCTTCTCCAGGCTAACCAAGCCCAGTTCCCTCAGCTGCTCCTCACACTTGTCCTTCAGACCCTTCCACACCTTCATTGCTCTTCTCTGAACAAACTCCAGCACCTCAATGCCCTTGGAGTGAGGGGAACAAAACTGCAGGTGCAGCTTCACTGGTGCCCAGTTCGGGGGTAGACACGGAACCCAGCGGTGCTGGGGACCAGGTGAAACATCCCACCGGGATCACCCTTCCCTCTGCGGGAATGCTGCTCCCTCCTCCCGGCAATGGAACTGCTCCCGGTCCCGGCTCCATCCCCGGCACCGGCAGCCGGGGCCGCGCGGGGGCACTCGCAGCCCGACCGCGGAGCAGGGAGCCGGGGAATCTTCAAGAGCAGCTTGTATTCCACTTACATCCCAAATGCAGGCGGCGAAGGAGAAGAGGTGGCCCCGGAGTGCAACTAGAGCATCCCCGAAGGAGTTCAGACGTGTAAATGTAGTCCCTGGGCTCATGGTTTAGTGGTGTGCATGGCAGTGTTTGGTGGATGCTTGGACTCGGTTATCTCAGAGCTGTTTTGCAACTATAATGATTCTGTGACTCAGAGTGGACCTGAACTCCTATGCTGCTCCTCTGCTTGCACAGAGGTGCCCTGTCTGCTGCCCTGCCTGCTCCAACTAGAAGCACTTTGTGTCTGGCAGCAGCTGATGCTATCTAGGCATAACCATTAATAAGGGCAGGACCACTTACTGCTAATATGCCACTTAATTCTGCTGCCAGATCCTCCCTCTCTACTCTGCCCTAGTTAGGCCAGTTCTGCAGTCCTGGGCTCCCCAGTTCCAGAGACAAGGAACTACTGGAGAGAGGTCAGCAGAGGCTCCCAAGATGCTGAGGGCACTGGAACATCTCTGGCAGGAGGAAAGGCTGAGAGCCCTGGGGCTGCTTAGCCTGCAGAAGAGCAGCCCCAGAGGGGAGCTGCTCAATGCTAAGCAAGAGCTCAAGGCTGGGGGCAAGAGGCTGGGGCCAGACTCTGCTCAGTGGTGCCCAGGGACAGCCCAAGGGTCACCGGGCACAAACTGCAACCCAAGAGGTTCTACCTGACCAGGAGGAAAAACTTGTTTGGTGTGAGGGTGTTGGAGCCCTGGCCCAGGCTGCCCAGAGAGGCTGTGGAGTCTCCTTGTGTGGAGAGATTCCAAACCCAGCTGGAGGTGATGCTGGGCAAGCTGCTGTGGGTAACCCTGCTTTAGCAGGGACCATCCAGCAGGACTGGATGATCCTCAGAGGTCCCTTCCAGCCCCCACTATGCTGGGATTCTGGGATCATGTAAGAGTGGACCAGCACAGGTAGCAGAGCCACAAGTGCCAGAACTGAGTGCAGAGTACCTGAGAGCTGCTCTCTCTGTTCCTCTCTTCTCTCTGCACATCTGTTCCTCTTCTCATCTCACACTTCCCCTTCCCCACACACCTGCCCCCCAACCTCTCACCAGCAGCTGCAGAACAAATTTGCAAGGACCCAGCTCTCCAGAGCCCCAGGAAGTCAGGCTTTAACCATCATCTGGATTCTTGTGCTCTTCACCTCTCAGCTGCCAGGAGCTGGAAGGCAAGGAGCAAGCAAGCAGGCTGGGCAGCCTGTGAGGCAGCTGGGATGAAAGGCACATGATATTTTCCATTTTCTCATCTGAATTATGAGCTCCAATAAATAACCCTGGAAATCTCACAGAGCATGAGTGCTGGCCTCCCAGGTATCCCATGGTTTGAGTTAACAGAGGTGGAAGCAGGTNCAGTCAGGTCCTTCCTGGTACTGTCATTCGTCTCTGTCAGCCCTCCCTTATCAGCACATTGCTAGGTCTCTCTCTGCCTCCCCCCACCCCCCAGCATTAATCATTCTAACAGTGCTGCCCACGCCTCTGCTGGAACCAGGTCGTGAGACTCTCATCCCACCCACTTACCACAACCCAGCTCAAGTCACGTTTCAGCCTCCAGTAAAACCATGTGGGGATCTGCAAGGATGGTGCACAGAGTGTGTGGGGATCTGCAGGGGTGATGCACAGGGTGTGTGTGGGGGGGGAAATCCTAGCAGAGCTTTAATCTGTGTGGCTCCAATGTAGGGGTCCAGTCCCTATTGCCTAGGGGCAAGGGGGAGAGGACCAGCCCAATGCTGAGGTGATGAGGTACATCACCAGGATGTCATCCTCACTGCCTCCAACTACAGCCACTGGCAATGCCCAGGCCAGACTACAACTGATTATTGTCTCTGCATGTGGCCACAAAATGTGTCTGAAGCTGTTGCCTGCTAAGTAGCTGCAAACCCAGAGCTGGAGGCAAAGTTGGGAGCAGGAGGACAGGCTGCCAAGGACCTCCTGGGCAGGAGAAGGGAGGGAGATGCTCTGGGGTCACCAATGGTTATCTAGGACAGGGGCTGAGAGCACTGCTAGGAGAGGGAGAACTGGGACAAGGCTGAGCCCCATCATTCTTCTCTCTCCTCCCTGTCCTGGCATGGCCTTGGGGTCTTTGCTCTGCTGGGAATCAGGGCCAGGGAGGAGGTTGTGAAGGGTGCACTGTGCAGGGAAGCCTGTGTCAGTGCAAAGGCTCTAGTTTAGCACCCCAGAGGTGGGAAAGAGCCCAAATCACAGATGTGAGGGATGTGCCAAAGGATCCTGGGCTGCTCTTCCCACTTCTCTGGTGGGCTCTGTGCTCACTGGCATACAGCTTCTCTGGCTGCCTAGTGAGCAGGCAGTTCTTTATATGTCCAACAGTTCTCCCTGTCCTGCATACAGGAAAAATCCCCTCCATCAGGATAAGATAACCCCAGGCAGGAAGCTGGGACATTCTCACCTGGTCCTGGATCCCCCTTGGGAGTGGGAGCTGGAAAATGAGATTAAAAGTAGTGATTTGCTTTCCCATGCTGAGAGGAAAATAGGGACAAGGGATTAGCCCCAGAGTGAACATGTCACACCACACCTGCTGCTGCAGGGCCAGCCACAAGCCATGCTGGCTTGAGGGATGGGGACCAGGCTCAGCACCACCCATATGCCTGTCCCAGCCCTTCATCCCCCATCCTTCCAGCCCACCTCCAGTAGGTCTGGCACTGCACAGTGTCTACATTTAACCCATATCTGGGGCTAAAATCTATCTCCCAGTGACCCCTTCCCAGCTGAGAAGGGGGATTGGGAAAAGGAGAGGAGATCCATGGGTTGAAATGAAACCAGCTTTAGGAAAACAAAACTGATAAATAGAAAGTATATAAAGTTATACTCACCCAGCAAAGGTACAGCAGTCACATTGAGCAGGAAAGTGGCCTTCAAGAGTAGAAGGAAAAGCAGCAGGGGCAGAAGAAGCCCAAGCAAGAGCAAAAGTCCAAGCAGGAAGCTTCCACCTTTAGGAAACTGCCCCCTTTATACTGAGTGTGATGCTGATGGTCTGGGATACACCTGGGAGACAACTCAGCTCAGCTGCCCTGGCTGACTCCAGACTGCTCATGGCTCCCAGCCCATGGCTGGCCCAGGATACAGTCACATGCAACATGGAGCAATGCTGCAGGGCTCTTGGAACACGGTGGTGCTGGACATCAAATCCTAAGCAATGGGAAAAGAGATTCTGGGACAGGTTGTCACAGCACTGCCAGGTGCTGCCTGCCCCTAGCTCAGGATGAAAACATCCTGGAAGTGGGAGGAAACACTGAATTTTAGACCTAGACTTTAGTGCTGCTCTGAGGCTGAATGGAACCACAGATGTAAATGTGGAGCTCCAGAAAATCTGGGTCCAGATCATGACCTTGTGGCCCAGGCTTTGCTTGGGCCAGTCTGAGGGAAACGAGGCTGCTGATGCTGAGAATACTTTCATCACTTTCCTGGTCCCAATTTCTTGCTCTGCCTATTTCTCTGGCCAGACACAGAGCCAGCAGCATTCCCAAGCCCGTGGGAGGGCCTGGAGAATGTCTCTTTCCAAAGGGGGGTATCAGGCAATGCATTAAAATACAGCAAGAATCTGAGAAAGGGCAATAAAAGAAGATGAATGATGTGCAGGTGCTGGCTGGGATCCCCCTGGAATGAGCCCCTCCAAGTCCCCAGCTCCACTCACCATCCTGTGTGTTTTTCCCTCTGGCTTTTTGGGTTGTTTTTTTTTTTCAGCAGGACCAGGGTTGTGGTTTTTGTTTGTTTGATTTGATGGGGGGTTTTGGGGTTGTTTTTAAGTGTGTGGCTCGTGCACTGAACGTGCTGGGAATTTCCACCCTCTAGCTCTCAGCT
Source organism: Galbula dea (assembly GCA_013399015.1). Taxonomy (NCBI): domain Eukaryota; kingdom Metazoa; phylum Chordata; class Aves; order Piciformes; family Galbulidae; genus Galbula; species Galbula dea. Next base: position 97,895 of record VWZX01003081.1, read on the forward strand.
AATGGATCCAGCTGCACAGATACTGAACCTTCTGGTCCAGGCTTTGCTTGCTCAGGTCTGTCTCTCATTTCAGTGTCAAGCCAAGTGAAATGTGACAGATTTAAAAGTGAGACTCCAAGCAAAGCTTGGTGGGGAAGAACCTGTGGAGGTTTGAAAGCTGAGTAGGAAGTAAATGGAGCTGCAAAGCTAGGCTTGTGCTCTCCAGCTCTTTCTCCAGACCTGTTTCAGTTTCAAATGGCTGCTGGTCACAGTCCCTAAAGAGTAGTCCAACAGAAAGTCTGAAACTCTAAGACATGGGAACCCAGCACCACTGCTAATATCCTGGAATACAAACAATACAGCAATGCTGGATGGAGACATTAAATATTGCAAAGCAATCAGACACTCCACAGAGTTTTCCAGAGCACTCCCACATGTGTTATCATCAGGCTGAGCTCTCCCCAGCACCCTCATTTCCTTTTCCAGGACATTCCCTTCCTAATTCCTCCCTGCAGCAGAGGATGAAGGCATCCGGGAGCTGATGTGCTCAGTCCAGTCTCTCCTAGGTCTGCTCACAAGCCTGGCCAGGACCATATCCCCACAGCCTGTGCATCCATGGGAGCAAGCCAGGGGAGGAGACTGTTCCCTTGACTTATTAGTGTAGGTTAGCTAGCTGAAGAAGCAGCCAAAATGCAGCTGTGCCTGCTAGGTGCAGGGGTGGCCAGTGATGGAGGTGGCTGAGATGGGATTTCAAGCTTTCACAGCAAAAGCCAGCTGTGCTTGGAGCAGCTGCTCTGCTCAGAGAGCCTCTGTGGGCAGGCTCTGGCTGCCCCACCACAGCTATCAGCTGTGACCATCAAAGAGAGGGTGACAGTCACACAGCTTTTCTCCTCAGAGCCTCTCTCTCCTGCTGCTTTGCTTCCTCCCAGCCAGCACACGCTTGCAGCTCTGCCCATCTGCCTCATCCAGCTCTGCTCTGAAGCCTGCAGGCAAGAGTGAGCCATGGGAAACTGGAAGCTGGGCTGCCTGCACCGTGGAGGAGCATCCTGCCCTGCTACACCTAGCTGCCATCCCCAGGGATCCTGGGCTGAAGGGCCAGGTGCTCAGCTGAGGAAGAGGGCACTGTGCCACCGATGGCAGCCACCAGCTGATGGCCAAAGAGATTGAATCTCTCAGGTAATGAGTGATAGGACAAGAGGAAATGGCTTCAAGTTGCAGCAGGGGAGGTTCAGATTGGATGTTAGGAAGAATTTCCTCACTGAAAGGGTTATCAGGCATTGGCCCAGGGCTGCCTAGGGAGGTGGTGGAGTCACCATCCCTGACAAACTTCCAAACCCATGGAGATATGATGCTGAGGGCCACGGTTTAGCCATGAGCATGGAAGTGTTGGGTGGACAACAGGACTTGATGATCTCAGAGGTCTTTTCCAACCATAACGATTCTCTGATTCTAGGCACCCTGAGCCCTGGGGTGGCCGGTGGGAGGCTGCACACCCACAGGGTGGAGAGCAACCAGACTCTGGCTTGGTTGATCTGCACGGCTGCCAGCAGAAGAACCTCGCAGGCTCCTGTCACCCTCAGCGCTGGCACTCGCCTCCCATCTGCGTGGGTTTGCAGAGCAGCCGAGGGGATTAGCAGCTGCTGAGGAAGCTGAGCAGGGTGGGAAGTGGGGGGGAGGGGGCCTGATCCCCTATCACTCCGGCACCGGCCCCATCCCTGGTTGCCTGCCAGGCTGGAGAGGGTGGCGAGGGCTGACTCAGCAGCTGGATGGAGCCTGATAATGCAGCGTTATCACCAAGAACCCGATTTGGTTGATTGTTGCCTTGGGTCCTTGCCAGATCTCGATAACTCGTTCAGGGAGCTGCAGTGACTCACGGTTGGGGAGGGGGGGAAGAGAAGCGGCAGTAGGGGCAGGCTTCCTGCAGCCTGCTTCGGGGCAGATTGGCCCCGTTTTGGTCAACGAGCACGTTTTCATTTCTCACAGCCCTGATGTACTGCCTGCCATCCCCGGCAGGCAGCCGAGAGGAGCGTGCCTGCCTGACAGAGCCATTCCCAAATGGATGCTGACACCAGCCCATATTTCCAGCCTCAGCGCAGGCGCCAGCAGATCAAAGAGCCTCCTCCCTCTTTCCACTCTCTGCAGCCAAGGCAGGGATGTCGCCTGTGTCCCCGTGTGACATTTATCACTTGAGTGAAGGCACAGCGCCTCCGCCACATGTTCTCAGCCCTCTGGAGGGTTTCTGAGGGTCTCAGCTCTTTCTCCGTGTCCTTTCTATAGTTTCTCTGCTGGAAAGGATGTTTGTCCTGTGGCTGGCTGCCTTTTGCCTGCCTCCAGGCAGAGTTTGGACATTCAAGAGGGAGAGATGCATGTAGAAATCCTCGATCCGATGAAAGCACAGACCCCCTCGGGGTAGGATTCCCCTCTCAGGTACCCTGCCATCAGGATGGCACTGCTCCAGTTGTGGAGACGCCAATTACCATGCACTCCAGTTTGGATAGCAACTGGCTGACTCACAGGCAGCAGCAGGTTTGCTGGGATAATTGGTTCTCCTCCACCTGCTTACAGGGGGCAATGCCTTCCTCTCCACCTCTCCCTGCTGAAACCAGCCAGCCTCTGATGCCCTTCCATCATCTGCCTGAATGTTGGCCTTGTGGCTTCTGAGATGTAAACTCCAGCTTGAAAATTCCCCCTGGGATGCCCTGGGCAGACATTAGCAAGAGAAGCCTTCCAGGAAGGCTGGTTTCACAGCCCCAGCCCTCCTGCCCTTCCCACAGGGCAAGATCTGAAGATGGGTTTTTTGCATGTGCTGAGCACATTCCTGCTGTTTCCTTATCAAATTTCATCTCATCGATCAGAGGAATGACTGCTGGGCAAACTCGATTTCTTCTTAATGCATTGCTTGGTGGAGAGAAGCTTCCTAGCAGGAGCCAGAGCCTCCCCAGTGCTACTCCACACTCCCCAGCCATGCAGGCTCTGTGCCCAATCTGTTCTTGCAAGCCTCAGGTAGGGTGGCTGGTATGTCTTCATCATGACCAATCTTGAAGAGAGTCCCTATCACTATGTGATTATTGTGCTCCCTCTTGTCTTTTCTGCTCTGCCCCATGCAGGGTGGGTGGTGAGCTCAGGGGTTGTGGAGCTGCAGCTCCAAGGAGCCACAAGAAGGTGGCTAAAGGGGGCTTGAGAAAGTGCTGGCAGCCAGCAGCTCTCACCCCTCATTGAACTCTCTCTGGGAAAAATGAGTTCTGCCTCCCAGAGCAGCTTCTGTCAACTGCTGCTGTGGAAGCCAAACCCCTTAAAGCTCCCCTGGGCTCAGCCACAGGATCTGTTCAGTCTCCCCAGAAGAGACACAGCTCCTGAGAGACCTCTCAGCAGAGCCCATTCCCTTTTCAGCTGGGTCAGCCAGGGTTTGCCACTGCTCACCTGCACCTCGGTGAGCTCAGGGCTGCAAGCTCACAGGCAGGGACACGTCCTCCTCTCCAACAAAAACCTGTCAGGCCCCACAGGGCTGCCTTGCAGGTCAGCAGCTGAATCACCTCTTTCCAGTTTCATGCCTGCTGGAGCAAATCTGTAGCACAGGGACAGAGCCAGCCCAGCTTGTCTGAACATTCTGAGTTCATTGTCCTCTCAGAAAATTACCTTTTGGTGAGGGCCACACCTCTCCACCCCATTAGCCAAGTCATTGCAATGGGGCTGGGTGAGTGGTGTCCCTGGGGACCTGGTGAACAGCTCTGTGTGTAGCCTGGGAGTCTAGGGGCGTGGGCTGTTGCAAAGACATGATTGCAGGGTTCAGACACAGGCCTGGAGACCACAGAGCCTGAAGGACCAAGCTCATCTCTCACATGAACTCACACCCTGATGAGCAGGTCATTACTGCTCTGCTGAGGCACTGCAGAGGTCTCACTGCTAACAGCCACAGTCAGGGGCAGGATGCTGGGCTGAGGGTGATGGGGTGAGGAGCTGAGCCCTGCTGCAAGCAAAAAACATCATAGAATCGGTAGGGTGGGAAAGGACCTTTCATGGGCATCTGGTCCAACCCCCCTGCAGTCAGCAGGGACATCTGCAACTAGAGCAGGTTGCTCTGAGCCCCAAACAACCTGACCTGGAGTGGTTCCAGAGACAGGACATCTCCCACCTCTCTGGGCAGCCTGGACCAGGGTCCCACCACCCAGTGATGGTGGTCCTCCCTGCACCACTGGGCAATATCTTGGATCATGCTCTTAATAGGCTGGGAAGGGCAAGATCCTTGTTCCCATGCCTTTGAGTTGGGAAAGGGACAGGAGCAGCACTCCCATGCATCTCTCTCTGTTCTCTGCCCATTCCTTCCTAAATATTTCTTGGGTGAAGTGTTTGTTTCAAGGGTTTCTTGGCTGAAGTGCTGTTCTGAGCTCTTCTGCACCATCATGAAAGCTCCCAAAGCCCAGCAACCAGGCAGATAAGAACCATCAAACCCCACCTCTTTATCACAACTGAGTATCTCCAAAGAAGCCTTGAACCCACCCCAAAGCAGATGATATCATCAGTTGCATGTTGCTGAGAAGAGGGAAGTCGATGCCTGTAGTCCTTCACCTGGGAAATGGTTTGCAGGATGGAGCTGATGGCAAATAATGGCTCTAGATCACTGCATTTCATGGTGAGCAATGTGTGCTTAGAGGTGTGACCTCTAAGAGACTGGTGTGTCCTCTGGGAAGAGGTGATCCTCAGGTACCAGTTTTCAGTCAGCAATTAGCATTCAGTGCCCAATGAAAGAACCTGTGTTTAGCCTCTGAGTCAGAGAACTCCATTAGTCTTCATGTCTCCCTCCACCCAGCTGCCTGGTCCCCAGCACCATGGCAGGCTGGGAACACCCAGGCTGGTGTTCCCAAAGCCAGGCTGGTGGCAGCAGTTAAAGCAAGGAGCAGAGGGAAGGTGCAGGGAGAAGGTGCAGAGGGAAGGTGCAGGGGGAAGGTGGAGGGAGGGGATGCAAGCTCCCTTGAACCCCTCAGAGGTGCTGACTGGAGTCCAAACTCTGGTCCAAACTCTGTGTCCACAGAAAAGGCCAATTGCAATGTGTGAACTGTTAATTTGTTCTGAGTGGTGCAGCCATGGAAGGAATTCCAGCTGAATAAAGTCCTTTTTTTTTGGCTCTGATTAATTGTCTCCCCCTGGTTATGAACAATGCAGAACAAAATAAGGATAATATTCATGCTAGGGAAATAGGGAAGACAGTCACCCAAATGCTGCTGCCATTAATGACTCCAAATAACCAAGGCTGGTCCTGAATGCATTAAAAGTGGTGGAGGAAGTCCTGGGAGGAAAGAATGTCCCCTATTAGCCAAGCTCCTAGTGTCTAGGGTATTACAATAGCAGAGTGATTCCTCACTCCTCACTGCCTGCTGCTGCCCTGGGTTCAGTTAAATGTCAGCTCAGCATCGACAAAGTACAAATTACCAGAGGGCATGTAGCTCTTTCAGCCCCACTGAACCCTATCAACGGGCAAAGAATCCTGTGTCCTCCAGGCTGGTTAGGATAGAGGCACATCCCCACTGGGATGGGACCAGGATTTCTTCCTCCTGCTGTCCTCAATCCCTCCAGCCTGCTCAGACAGCAGGGAGCTTCTCTTTCCCTGGGAAATGTGGGCATCAGAAGAGCCAGATCCCAGAGGAAGCCATGGCAAGGGCAGATGAGTGGCAGCATCTCCAGTGCAGGTTCCAGTTCTTGGTCCATGGATGGGAAGGAGAGATGCAATGTGTGCAAGTGGGTGAGGCAAATGCACAAGCTTGGGGTGACTTCTGACCCACCCCCCAGCAGCACTGCAGCTGGGATAAGGCTCAGGTTCATGAGGGCAAAAAAAGGTGGTGGCTGGAAAGCTTTTTGGTTTTCCTCAGTCCCAAGATAATGTTCAGTTTGGCTTTGCCAGAGAATTTGTTTCAGAGACTGGCAAATATTGATCCAAGCAGAGAAATGTTTTGGTTGGAAGAGACCTTTAAGATCATCAAGTCCAACCATTAACCCAGCACTGCCAGGGCACCACTAACCCATGGCCCTCAGCACCACATCTCCAGGGCTTTTTAGTCCCTCCAGGGATGGTGACTCCACCACTGCCCTGGGCAGCCTGGGCTTTGACAACCCTTTTGGGGAAAAAATTGTTTCTCATGCCCAACCTAAACCTCCCCAGGTGTAACTTGAGGCTGTTTTCTCTCACTTGTTCCTTGGGAGAAGAGACCAACCCTCAGCTGGCTCCAGCCTCCTTTCAGGGAGTTGCAGAGAGTGAGAAGGTCTCCCCTGAGCCTCCTCCAGGCTAACCAAGCCCAGTTCCCTCAGCTGCTCCTCACAACACTTGTGCTCTAGATCCTTCCCCAGCTTCCTTGCCGTTCTTGGGGCACACTCCAGCACCTCCATATCCTCCTGGGAGTGAGGGACCCAAGTGAGGGGTAAACAGAAGCCAAAGGAAGCTCAGGTGTAGTGAGAAGTAAGTGGAAGCCAGAGGAAAGAATCAGTGTTTGCTTTCCTCACGAGGATGCTGTCTGTGATGTTTCCACAGGCAGGTCAAGCAGGCACACACTGGGGCAGGGAACAGAAAGACAGCTGGAAAGCTTAGCCCAACTTCTCCAGCCTTCCTGCAGACAAGAAATCCCTGAGATGGAGCCAGGGTCCCAAGAAGTCAGTGCCTCTGGCTGTGCTTACCTGCGTGGGCAGATGTGTGAGGCCTCCTGGGGATGTGGAGCTGGTGACCTGCCATGCCCCTGAGCTCTGGAATAAACATGCACAATTTAGAGCAGTCCAGGGTAGAGTTCTCAGGGGAAAAGAAAGAAAGGCTCCAGGCAATAGCTGGTCTCATCAGGAAAGCAAAATATGCTGGCCAGGGTGTTGATACACTTATTTTGCCATTGTCCCTGGAAAAGGAGCCCTTGTGCTTCCCTGCTGCTGGCTCTAAACTAATTACATTCCCTTTCAAGCTGGGAAATGAAAGGCTCTGGTTTACTGGGAAGCCTGGTAGCATTTTACAATTGCCACCAAAGGGCTGAGCTTGTAACCACACAAACCCTACCCATGCTGCCACTACCTAAAAACTGCCTTCAGGCAGTGACCTCCATGGCAGGGGAAATATTCCAAGCAGTTGAAAAGGGGTGTAAAGATTATGCTTTTATTTCTAAGTGCTGGTTTTCAGCACCTCGTCTGTCACCCTGTGGCTCTGTCTGCTCTCCCCCCAGCCAGCTCCTCTTCCTTAACCTCACCCATTGTTCTGAGCTGGTTATTTGGTTTCAATAGATGCATTTTTAACTGATTGCTAGTAATTTTCTCCTCTATTTGCATAGGAGCATCCAAAAATGCTCTCTGACCTGTTTACCTCTGTGTCCTGTGCTGGGGCTTGCTCTGGGGAATGCAAAGGGGTGATGGTGCTGAACTATCATCCATAGGTGTAGGGCTGAGAAGTGTCATCCCCAAGCAAGCCAGCTGGATGCTGGCAGGAGAACAGATGTCCCTGTGTCCTTCCAGAAGGCAGAAGTAACACCTGAAGGCAAAACATCTGGAAGTCAAGTCCAAAACTTGCCAGTGCCACCTGCATGTGGCACTTGGCACAGGGAAGCTCAGGCTGGATATTACCCAAGTGATCTTCCTACCTGAGTCAAGAGGGTAACATGTCCCTCCCTTGCATTCATGCTGCCTACCCAATTTGCTTCATCTTCCAGCCCTGGCTGGACAGAGGTACAACTGTTACCAAGACCTAGGACATGAGAGCAGTCACCAGCAGGATGCTTGAGAGGAGGCAGAAGAGCTCCTCTCATGTTTGCCCACTCTTTCCTCTGCTCTGGCCCTTGGAGCCAGCTGCCTCCATGGTCTCTCTCAAAGTTGTATTAATGCTTCCTCTGCCAATCATTGTGGCAAGTATGTAGAGACTCAAACTTTGCTACTCACCCTGGGTAAGAGGGAGAAAATAGGGAAACACCAGATTTTGAGAGCCATGTTAAGTGGGCATGGGAAAGGGAATTACTGGAGAAAGTCCAGCAGAGGCTAGGAAGATGCTG
>VWZX01003084.1:0-12835 GCA_013399015.1 Galbula dea
ACCTCCTCTCCTTCCTAGTCTGTCTTTCCTAAAAAGTTTATAGCTATCCATAGAGGCACTCCAGTCATTCGAGGCATCCCACCACGTTTCTGTGAGAGCCACTATGACATAGCCATCCTGGAGCATCATGGCTTCCAGCTCCTCTTTTTTATTGCGCATGCTTTGTGCATTGGTGTACATGCACTTAAGGTGGGCAATATTGCTGTCCCCCTCCCCCTTCATTTCTAGTTTAAAGCCCTATCAATTAGCCCTGAAATCCCCAGTGCAAAGACCCTCATCCCTCGTTGAGAAAGGTGACTTTTGTCTGATAGACACGGAGAAGGTGATCCTTGAAAACTGACCAGCTGTCCTCCCTTCCCTCTAAGTTTTTGTCCCACAGTACTTTGGCCATCAGATCCCTGAAGTGATCAAAGTCTGCATGCCCTAGAATGTATCCTGCTAGATGCCCTGAGGATCTTGAAATCTAGTGCTTCATGGTCACTGCAGCGAAAGTTGTCCCTCAGCCTTATGTTGATCACCAGCCCTTCCCTGTTGGTAAGAACAAGGTCCAGCATAGCACGTTTCCTAGTTGGTTTCTCTGCCATTTGGAGGAGGAAGTTGTCATCAATGCACTCCAGGATCATCCCAGATTGCTGGTGCCTTGTTTTGTTGTTCCTCCAGCAGATGTCAGGGTGGTTGAACTCCCCCACGGTGACCAGGACTTGTGAACGTGGAGCCACTTCTATCAGCCTACGGAGGGCCTCATGTATTTGGCTCTGCTGGTCAGGTGGCCCGTAGCAGACCCCTGCTGTAACATCACCTTCCCCTGTCTTCCCTTTAATCTTAACCTATATGCTGTCAAACAGTTCGTCATCCTTCCCCGTGTGGAGCTTCAGCTCCAGCTGATCACTGATGTAGAGGGCAACACCTCCTCCCCTCCTACCCTGCCTATATTTCCTAAAGAGCTTGTACCCATCTATTCCTACATTCCAATCATAGGAATCATCCCACCAAGTTTCATTAACAGCCACTATGTCATGGCTTTCCAACAACAGAATGGTCCTTAATTAATTATTTTTATCTGTTTATTGCCCAAGCTGCATGCATTTGCATAGAGGCCCTTCATTTGGGCTGGCTGCGTCACCTTCTTAGGTGAAGCCCTGTTGATTTCCTTGGGGTGTCTCGGTGCATCCTCCCTGGCTTGCCCCAAGGTAACAACCTGAGAGCTCTTAGTAGCACTCCATCCCTCTGCCCCTGCTGTGCTGCCCCACTGTTTGTCTCAGGAAAGCATGAGATTCTTAACCGCTTCCCCCTTCAAATCTAGTTTAAAGCCCTATCAGTGAGCCCTGCCTACTCCTGCCCCAGGGTTCATTGATAGGGATTTAAACTAGGTTTGAAGGGGGAAGCGGTTAAGAATCTCATATTTGCCTGTGACAAACTGTGGGGCAACACAGCAGGGTCAGAGGGATGGAGTACCACTAGTACCACTAAGATACTAAGAGTACTACAAAGATACCAAGAATACTATTAATAATACATTATTTCAAAAAGCCTTTTCCTAGGAAATTTGTTTAGGGAAGCAAGAAATACGAGGGAACTCAAATAACTTATACTTGGGACATAAAAATATAATGTGGCTTTGGCCTTGTTGTTTATTTAATAGAATATTATATTTCTGCTAATGGTTAGTGCTGCATAGAAGTATTCTGGCTTTCTTGTCATGGTAGGATGGATCTAGTTGTGAAAAACTCTGTGACTTGCTATGAAAGCAGTGTTTTATTTCTAATGAACTGTCAAATGTATTGGATACACACTAAAAGGAATATTTAAAGGTGGTGAGTGTGTTACCGCTGTGAACTCTTGAACCTGCTAAGAAATTCAAGAAGCACAAGATTAGATGTGTTACCTCAGGAGAAAGTGAGCTCCTCTTCTCTCCCTTTAGGAAAGAAATATAAGAATGTGCAAGAGTAAGGTATTTCAGTGCTCTTCATTCTTAATGGTCTGTGACTGCTTAACTTATGAAAGTAGTTTAGTCTGTTATTAGTGTTGTGTCAGTATGTTTTTGTTTACATTTATCCACCTCTCTCTCCTAACATTCACAGAGTCACAGAATCACAGAATCACAGAATGTTAGGAGTTGGAAGGGACCTCAAAAGTTCATCTAGTCTAACACCCCTGCCAGAGCAAGACTCCCTACAGTAGGTCACACACAAGTGTGTCCAGAAAGGTTTTGAATCTCTCCAGAGAAATAGACTCCACAACCTCTCTGGGCAGTCTGTTCCACTGCTCTGACACCTGAACTGGGAAAAAATTTCTACGTGTATTCACATGGAACCTCCTATGCTTCAGCTTGCAGAGTTTGCCCAGCACTTCCCTACTAAACTATACAGGTCTCCTGGCTCCCTTTCTTGATTTTCTGTGTGTTGGGATGCTCCGATCTTGAGCTTGGAAGAAGTGGTCCTTGAATGTCAACCAACTCTCTTGAGCCCCTTTATCTTCTAGTACCCTGTCCCATGAGATTTCCCCAAGTAAGTTCTTGAAAAGATCAAAGTTGGCCCTACTGAAATCTAAGGTTTTGATCCTACCACAGAAGATCCTGAATCCTACCATCTCATGATTACTGTGATTTTGTGGTTTGGAAATACTCAAACTTGTTGTCTCATCCCATACAATTTGTCCAGCTCTTCTGGGAGATTAACCATATATCTGCAAATATTAGTAAGAACGATTTAGATGAAGCAAGAATGTGAGCAGAACCTTTCTTCCAATTACAGTCATTAGTAGACAGTTAACATATTAATGCCTGATAATTTTAGCATTTTCAGAGTTTAGAAAGGCACTCATGTCTGCTTAGGAAGTATAAGATTTAAATAAAACGTATCAGAAAATGAAGTTTCCACCTTCAGTCAGTCATATTCCTCACTACTGTTCACCTTTAACTTGAGCCAGGTGGAGATCACAATTACATCTATTTAGCTTGTTTACAGGGTTCTCTCTCTTCAGTTCGTTCAGAGGCAGAAAGTCCTATGTATCTCTGAGACTTTAGGCAATAAATTCTGCAGTTTCAACTGTCACATTAGAGGACATTCACAAAAATAAGAGACAAAATCCATGCAGAAAATATGAGGTAAATATCACTGAATATAACACGATTTACCACAAGCCACCGACTTATTCAAGTGATGCTCTTCTAACATAGTCTTTCTTTTATAAGATCACTAATTTGTTTCTCAAAGAACCAACAATCTCACTGCTGTCATTGAATTGTATTGACATTCCCTTGAGTTCTAATTGTGCTTATTATTAAAACTTAATTTGATATCAACATTAATAGACTTTTGGGGATTATTTCTGTTGCATTTAGTGAAGAGATTTTACATCTGTTTGGAGTAATCAATCTCTTTGTTATTACCATTACGTGATTGTATATATCTGTGGAGACATGTTGTGTGTATGATAACATTTGATTGATCACATTATGAAGTATGTCGAACATAACAAGTCTGTGCTAAAGAACAAGACAGTGTGATTAATTACTCTGCTTATTAATATGTTGAGCTCAGCTACTCCTTATGAGCTTTCTAGGAGCTTTGTGGAAAAACTATTGCAACAGCAAAGATTAGAAGGGAAGGTAGCATGTCTTCTTATTTTTAATCTGTGCTTGCATCTTACTATGACTGAAAAATTGGTTGATGGATGTGTTACTGCTGTTTCATGTTTATGATAATACTGCTTCCCTGCTGCCCTAGCCTGTGATCTTCTGATTTTAAGAGGTTTCTGAATGGTATTTGTATATGGATTTTACAGCTTTGCCATTGCTTGAGTACTATAGGCTATTATTCTTTATGTACTTGCAAACTGAAATGAAGTAGTGATGATTTCATTCAGCAAAGTTCTGAATACTCTGGCCCTGATTTGTTGGAGTTAATTTAATGTTCTGATTTACTTTAGCTCAAATCTCCACACAACCTGTATATATGTGAATTTATATAATGCTTAGGCGTGAATTTATGAAGGGATCAGAGCCAAGAACTGGCTTGTGCTTGCTGGGGAGCACGGGAGCACAAAGCATGAGGTAACCACGCACTGGTTTGGTTTTGAGTAGCTTAAGAACCAGCCCAGGTACTAAGGCAGTTTTAAACTACACCACTAACCCTGGAGACAGTATGGTTCCTCTGTTTAGCCAAAGCTGGAGTGCATTTATACAAATCCTGTCATGCCACTTCTGTACTACTACTGCATTTGTCCACATGTCTTGGCAGCATACCTTCTGTCCTCTGAAAGAAAGGGTTCAGATGCTCTTTTCCAGGTGGTTGATTGGTTTAAACTATGGGAAATGCTTTGAAGATTATCAGCAGTGAAGTTGGCTTGCTGGTGTCTTTCTACTGAAATGGTTGAACATATGGCTAAGTTAAAACCTGGCTCTGTTGTTAACCCATAATTGCAGTCTGCCAGCATGAAAGTTGTTAGCACACACTAGAAGCTTTATTTAATTATGAAATGCATGTATCTAGTCCACAGATATTGGTCATTGTCTTATTTTCTGGTTCATTTAAAGGATTTTATGATTTCTGAAAAGGAATTAATAGCTTATGTGCCTGTAATGTGCAATTGGGAAAGTTGGGTTTTACAGAAAATAAGTAATGCTACATTTTATTTTAGCTATAAAATATAAGAAATGATGCTGTGAATGAGCTATACTTCTGTATGTTCCAATGCTTTTGTTTTATAATGCTGATTTATACTCTAGCTAAAGTTTTGTGGTGTAGGGAACATGAGGACAAGCTCATCCTGTAATGTTCAGGGTGTAATCTAGTATGATTATTGATTTTAGCCAGTGCAACAACTGAGCCCACCGCAATGCTCTGGCATTCACGTTCTTACAGAAACTTGCATTGATAATTCTAGGGACTAAATGACAAAAGATATCAAGGAAGTAATCCCATTCATTATATATCTATCTGTCTGTCAAGTTAGCTAGTTTTTCTGATCTTCACATCTCTGCCTTAGAAAATTCTTGACTTTTTTTGTAAATATCAAAGAGGAGACTGATAGAGCAGAAGTACTCTTAACTACAGAAACTACCTGGAAAAATAAGTAAACATATTTTTTTGTTGGTTGGTTCTCGACTGCTTTCATGTGTCTTTTTTTTTTTTTTTATTCTCCTATATGCCTCCTATTTGTGAAGCTGGTTTCTTCTTGTAGTGGTAGGAGATAATTTGAGGGGATAAGGTAGAGTCACTGCAGATTATACCTCTTTTTTTTGCAATATTTTGTCAGAGTTTGAGGAGGATCCAGTTTTTCTTTACAACTTCCTGCCTATACACTTTCATCAATGAAAGACACACTTTAACCGCTAAACAGAATGTGATGGTAAGTACAACTGATTATAGTGTTTGCTGAAGCAAAACTCCTGGAAGTGCTCCTGGGAGGTATGTAAATGTACACGTGAAATGATTTAGGCCCAGCTGGCAGATAAGCACCAGGGAGCCACTCACTGCCCCTCAGCTGCCAGTGCGATGAGAAGGAGAAATAGAGAAAAAAAAAGGTTAAACTCCGTGGGCTGAGATAAAGAGAGTGCAATAAAACAACACAAAGAGATAAGAAACAGCAGTGAAACAAGTGGTACAAAACAAGTAATGTACAACATAACTGCTTGCCAACTGAACCGTGTGAATTGCCCCTGGCCCCCTGTGCATCCCCATTATATACTGGCCATGATGTAAGTGTGGTATCGAGTGGCTGAACCATTGGCTGGTTCAGTTCTGCTGTCCTGGTTGTGGGTTCAATGTGCAATGTACAATGTACAATGTGCAATGACAAGCCTAATTTTAATTGTGAAAGAACAAAATTGCATGACCAGAACTTGTCCAAGACTACCTTGTCACACTTATGCTTTCCTGCTGAATGTGATTTTGGAGTTCTGTTGAAATACTCTCAGCTAGACTTCTGCTGCTTTCCTAATACCTCTGCTTAGTAAAGATGAATATAGAGTTTACAACAGAAAGATGATTATATTCCTGGAATTCACAAGGACTGTAATTTGTTCATGCAAGAGAACAAGTTGTACGTGATATCTTTGTTAAATCCTTTACTTTCTGATTATAGTGCCAATCATATGTCTTGTAAGAGATTAGATATATTTGAAAACATTAAGTCAGCAAGAGGTTTTGACTACAGGAACTTAAACCATTTTTAGGTAGCATATGTCCTTGTATTTTCTGAGCTGTTCACACATGTAAGCACTTGTTATGCGCTAATGTTACTGGTGACTGTAGTCACAAGGAAGTTTTGTATTAATATTGTCAATCCTTCTCAATTATATTAAATTATAGCTTTCTAGAACACATTTTAAACTAACATTTCTATTACCTGTTTTGTGGTTTCTTTACTTGTATGAACAAACTGGCCACTACAGATATTTTGCAGATTAAATTCAGGAAAAGTGAACTAAGTGTACAAATTTATTCTTGGCTTTGACCTCTAAGATGGATTATGTTTTAGACTTCTTTTTGAGGTAGAAAGTATTGTTCTGGCCTCGTGAATTACAGCTGATCAGAAAATGGGTGATAGGGATTTTTCTTTATGGCTAGAAACATGCAAACTGAATAGGAAAAAAACTACTTCAGAACTGTTTTGATGGTAAATATTCCTCCAGGTTAGGTTCCCTTTCTGTTTCCTTTCATTTATTTCTTGATTCTCCAGTTGCTCCTCATTCTGATGGGATTCCTGCAACCATGTTACAGTCAATTCTGAAGTATCCTTTTTTCCCCCCAGATCTGTTCTCTTTCAGCATCCTGATTTTTTTACTTAGAGTTTTTAAAAACTTTTACATTCCTGTCTGTACAGCTTTCTCCACTGCACATGGGAAAATAAATACAGATGTCACCTCTGCAGCATTCCTGAAGTCTACTTGAATGACGGTACCTGTGGGCTGAGTGACAAAAAACCCAGAAGATAAGTTGGTCCTTTTAAACTGTGAGGCTGAAAAACCTTGGAAAGCAACTTGCCATTTTCTCTCTTTTCCCTGACTTTCTTTCTTTTCCTGTATTTCCCAAGTAGGGGGTCTGTCCTTGTTAAAGGCCTAGTTGCACCTTTTCCCATTTTTTTTTAGTTCAAAAAAGCTTTTGAGTCAACAACTTACTGATTTTTGCTGTCTTTAGAGTGAAATTCCAGGATGATTTTTGCAGACCCAGCATCTAGTTTACAGCCATTCTCTTTTCCAAGTGTAATATTTTAGGCCCATTATGATTTAAAACATGTCAGTTTCCTTTTTATGTGTCTAAACTTCAGAGCATTTCTCCAAGGCCAGGTCTAGATAAACTTCTGGCTCAGCTCCCGATGCTGTCTTTGGTACACTTTGACTTACCAGCCACGCCTTGCACCTTGGTTTCCCAGAAATTTTATCTGTTTGCATTGGAGTTGGGGGAGCATCATGATCACTGTGTGAATACAACAGCTCTGATGAGCTTCTTCAAAACAAGTATAACCCTAGACCATGTGCTTTTTTTTGCCTCTATTTCCTCTTCTGAGAGGAAAAGCTTATTGTTTGTTTAGGAAAGCTGCAGTTTTGGGTTTTGTGGATCTGTTTCTGCCCTGCTGTTGTGATCACTTCAAGTTTTATATCTATTCTAGATTCAAGTTTAGGAACTTGAGTAGCTTGGGAAAGAAAAGTTTTCAAAAGCGTTGATATGGATGTTGTCACTTAAGTACTGGTGAATGAAGTTTGCACTTTTGAGAATGCTAAAATCACAAAAAAGAGCCCATGGAAAAACAGCAAACGAAAACTATTTCCACAATAACTATGGAAATAGTACTGCAGGTACAGATATATAACCCATGCAGAAGGTAAGAGGTAAAGGAACAAACATTTTTGCAGTTGCAGAAATATAGATTCAACTACTTAATTTGTAAACCATTTAGAATATTAAAGCTTCTTTTTCTTGGTTTTTAAACTTTTGTTACTGACATTTGTTTCTCTTGTAGGCTTTAATTTAAGCCACTTACTTGTGGAAAGAACTTGACTTGGAGAATGTAAGCTTTATTTATTGTGTTTTTAAAATTTAACTTACCTGATTCTCAGTAAGAATTTACTTCTTAATGACTGAATATCCCACAGGTTTCAAGATGGCTTAATTTAAATTTTAAATGTACACCTCTTTTCCCCATATTGATGAACATAGTATATAGCCCTCATTTGCCCTTCCATTGTCTCCTTCTGTCCTTCCTGATACATAAAAAAGTGAAAATTCTTTGGCTTCAGGCTGAATCTAACACAGTAGTTGTGAAGAATAGAATCATAGAATGGCCAGGTTGGAAGGGACCTTAAAGATCATCTAGTTCCAACCACCCTGCCATGGGCAGGGATGCCAATTACTAGACCAGGTCGCCCAGGGCCACATCCAGCCTGGCCTTGAACATCGCCAAGGATGGGGCAGCCACAACCTCTCTGGGCAACCTGTTCCAGTGCCTAACCACCCTCCTGGTAAAGAAATTCCTCCTAATCTCTAATCTAAATTTCCCCTCTTGTAGCTTGTAGCCATTTCCCCTTGTCTTATCACAGTCTGAGAATCTAAAAAGTCTCTCCCCTTCTATCCTGTAGTCCCCCTTTAGGTACTGGAAAGCAGCTATGAGATCCCCTCGAAGCCTTCTCTTTTTAAGGCTGAACAACCCCAACTGTTTCAGCCTTTCCTTGTAGGGGAGGTCCTCCAGTCCTTTAATCATCTTTGTGGCCCTCTAAGAGGTCCACGTCTTTTGTATGCTGAGGAGCCCAGAACTGGACGCAGTACTCCAGGTGGGGCCTCACAAGGGCAGAGTAGAGGGGCAGGATCACCTCCCTAGACCTGCTGGTCACACCTTTCCTGATGCAGCCCAGGATGCAGTTGGCTTTCTGGGCTGCGAATATATATTGCTGGCTCATATCCAGCCTTCCATCTATCAGGACCCCCAAGTCCTTCTCTGCATGGCTGCTTTCGATGAGTTCCTCACCCAGTCTGTACTCATAGCCAGGATTACTCCTACACAAGTAATGTATATGTAAGAGGGAAATGGTCGATCTCCTGAATTTGGAATGGGAAGAATAAATGCTATGTTGCAAGGAATACTTGTTAATGACTATCAAACTGCTTCTTATTTGTGTCACATTTTTAGTCATATTTTTGGTGAAAACATTCACTCATCAGAAGTGCTTTTCTATTTTCTATTTTCTTCACTGCAAACCTGATGGAAAACAATGGCAAAGGCACAGAAAGATATTGAGATTTTAAACTTCTATTGCATGGACCAAAGTCTTGATTCATGAAATACTTAAACATTTACTCTAACTATGCAAATTATGTGAACTACTTGCATGCTTGAGTAAAAGACTAGATCAAACACATGCTTACTTTTTCACTTTGCTTAATCTACTGCTTAATTAATTGTTTATCTGCAATAACCCCCACCCCTTCACATCCTGTTTCTCTCCAGTTCTGTGTTTGACTTTGTCAGTCTTTCTTTGTTCAAGACCTAGAGTGAACATGCTTTCAGGAAAAGTATCTACAAACACAGGATTAAAACCACAGAGTACTGTGGGGTTAACAAAGTGGGGTTAAGGTTCCTGTAAACACTGTAGTATTTGGTATAATGAAGGCCGATGCAGTGCTGTGTAAAGACATTCTAGAGCGAGGCTTTAAGCTCCATCTTTATTGGTATCATCCTGTAGTTTTATTTCTTTCTTAATTTTCGGAGTCTTCAGTAGGCGAAGTAATAATCCCATCTCCATGTCAAAGGGCAGTACTTGCTCTTCTGTGCCAGTGGAGAGATGAATGTGTCTTCAAAAACAGTGTGCATGGTTTCTTTTTCTGGAGTTGTTTCTGAGAGGTGTGCAAGAACAGACTTAATGTTCCTTGAAAGTCATACTGATGCAGTTGCACAGAAACCAGAACATTTATCTCCCTCCCCTCATCCTCAGTCCCTTTATGGAGAAGAGGAGTCTCCTGAGGTGAATCAGCTAAGACTAACATTTATACCGACAATTGTTTTGCAAGATTGGGTATGTGATATATATAGTATAACTAAACAGATTAAAAAGGTTCTTTTTGCTAGAGACTGTGCAAAAGAATGAAAAAAGAAAAAATTCACTTAACATCTAAGTAATTTCATTGTTTTTAGTCTAGACTGGGTGAACATTTTCAGTGTTAGTTGATACCTCACTGAGGCTCTGTTATTGAGGTCTTTACTTCTCATGCCACTTCCAAACACAGGCTATAATTATTTGTTCTTTGAAAAGTTTCAGAAAATACTAATCTGCTCAGTTTCCAGAGTTAAGCTGCAGAGAAAAATATTCTGTAGTGTGCATCTCAAGATTTTGTATTTTAATTGCATTTGATTTAAATTTTCTTCTTAAGGCTTGACCAGACATTTCAAATGAGAGACTGAAGGAGAAGCATGTATCCAGTACTATGATGATAAAGAGAGTGCATCCTGCCTTTTGCAACCAGTTCCTCTTTGAAGCTATTGATACTGTCTTCCTTCAGAACTCTCCAGGGCAGCATGTTTTGTGGAAAATTTTGTACTATTTTAACAGTGTCTAAAGCAGTCTCTGCTCTCTGGAAACCTCCAGCCCTTCTCCATGGTGACCTTCAGTGTTGACTCACTTATTACCTCAGCTTTACCTTTATCCTCTTTGTGTGCAGTCCCAATTCAGCTCTTGTGGTCATCTATGAGGCTTCATAATTTTGAGTTGAGGTATCACCATGCCTGTCACTTGGTATTTCCCTGATGCCTACACTTCTAGCTTCAATGTTTTCTTATCTCCTCTAAGTTTTCCACATGTTGTCTTTTGTTTCATGAATATTCTTGCAGATTATCTCAATTTCTTACTCATCTTTGTCTTTTGTTGTCTCTCTTGCCATACCTTAATTTTCACTTTACCAACTTGCAACCTTGTGTTCTCTTTTGGGTCCTCTTTTGTTTCTGGCTGACTATACCCATGCTCCTGCTCTGTTGTGTATTTAGCGCTGCATTAGGCATTGTTCTGCCAACTCCTTTTCTGGTGTCTTCCCTGATGAGTAGCTGTACTTCCTTTCCTGCTTTGCCACTATTGAATCACTCCTCAAATTGTCATCCCCTCCCACACTTCTTGCTCTGTACCCTGTTTCACTGAGACATCATGCTGATGAAGTGCAACATTACTAACCTCTTCGCAGCTCAACTTCCCTTTCTCTTTTTATAATTGTTTTTCTATTATCCCTCTTGATGTTCTGACATCCAAGATGTGTGCATTGAAGACCTGTTCTGCTGCATACATTCTGCAGCCACACATCTGAAATGCAGTTGCATTTGATGACTTCATGTTTGGACTTGATGATTTTAAAAGTCTCTTCAAACTGAAATGCTTCTATGAAATCCTTATTGAGGCCAGTATCTCTTTATCACTTGCTTGCAGCAATAGGCTTTTCTCCGGCCTTGAAAAATACTCTTTGCAGCAGTGCAAAATGCACAAAGATCAACCTTTGGTCTTCACCTCTGTGAGGCTTCTCTATAATATTAATTACAATGGTATTGTCTTCACTTCCAAAGCACTCAAGTTCACAGAATCGCAGAATCACAGAATGTTAGGAGTGGGAAGGGACCTTGAAAGATCATCTAGTCCAACACCCCTGCCACAGCAGGATTCCCTAGACCAGCTCACACAGAAGTGTGTCCAGACAGGTTTTAAATACCTCCACAGAAGGAGACTCCACAACTTCTCTGGACAGTCTGTTCCAGTGCTCTGGCACCTCAACTGGGAAAACATTTTTTTCTTGTATTTAGATGGAACTTCCTATGCTTCAGCTTACAACCATTGCCTCTTGTCTTCTCACTGGGCTTCACTGAGAAGAGCCTGACCCCATCCCCCTGACACACACCCTTCACATATTTAAAAGCTTAAATGAGGTCACCCCTTAGTTTCCTCTTCTCCAAGCTAAAGAGACCCAGCTCCCTCAGCCTTTCTTCATAAGGAAGATATTNATCCCTTTCTTCTTCATTGCTCTCCAACAGCTCATTCCCCAACCTACACTGATCCATGGTGTTGGTCTTTCCCAGGTGCAAAACTCGACACTTGTCCTTACTGAATCTCATTCAATTTCTCCCTGCCCCCTCTCTAGCCTGTCTAAGTCATGCTGAATGGCAGCACAACCCTCCGTTGTGTCAGCCACTCCACCTAGTTTAGTGTCATCAGCAAACTTGCTGACAGCGCGCTCTGACTCCTCATCAGACTGTGCAAGCAATTGAATATAGCTGCTGCCATTACTTCTGAAATTTCACAGTCATAATGGAGAACAATGTATGTCCATTCCTCCAGCCCAAGAAAAAGTCTGAAGATGTGATTAGTCAAGTGTTGGAAATAGAAGTTGATTTATTTCAGAAGTGCAAACAATATTTGGTATGTATATTCTTATTCCACAGTTATGGTAGCTCACACATCACACATAGAGAATTTATGCAAGAAACAGGGGGAACAAAACCTTCAATTTTTGTCTCAACACAGATGGAACTGTGAATTTCGTTTGTCAGAGATTGTTTGTTTTCCTTTATTTTTTTACTGGAAGAGAAACTTGTAACTGGGACTATTGCTAGAAGTGACTACTAGATAGAAAAATCTTTTAATTGTTCAGAAGTTACCATTAAAATAGGAATAATTTATATTAGGTGTAACATTCAATACTAACATTTTTATTAATCATTAACCATTACATCTTTTATTAACTAAGAATAAATTCATCATCATTTAGATATTTTTAAAATATAAGATGCTGAAGTTCAACACTATTTAGTAATCTGGTTAGGAAAAAGCATAGAATCATAAAATCATAGAATGGCTCAGGTTGGA
>VWZX01003104.1:0-24760 GCA_013399015.1 Galbula dea
ACGCCCATCCCTGCTCCGCCCCGCCCCTCCATTGGCCCGGCCCTCCCGCCGGCCCCCGCCCCTCCGGCTCCATTGGCCCGTCGCCGCCGCCGCATGCAAATATCGCGGTGCAGCGGAGCCGCGGGGCTGGCTGGGAGTGTGACGGCAGCGTCGCCTAGCGGCTGGGCGGGGGAGTGCCAACGCTGTTCAGGGCGCTGCCCCTTTAAGATCCCCGCCGCCGCGGCGGAGGATTTAAAGGGGCCGCGGCCCCCGGGACTTTGGTAATTGCCGAGTCCCGGTGTTAGGGGATTTCCTTCTCTCATGGTGACCCCGCCCTGCCCTCGCGGCACCCCGGGGCGGTGCTCCCGGTGGCCCAGCCCATCCGACGCCATTTCCGGCGGGAGCGTGGAGGTCCCGGTGCCGCCGCCTGGGCCGAGCCGAGCTGGGTCATGGTGGTGCTGCGGGGCGGCGTGGGCCCTGAGGAGCCCTACCCGTGAGTGCGGGGCCCGGGCGGGCTGTGGGGTGTCCTTTGGGGAGCTGCCGGTCGTCCCGGGCGCGGCTCCGGGCCTGCCTCCCCTCCCGCCCCCACCCCCGCCGTTTCTCCCGGGAGCGGAGAGGGGAGACAGCGCTTCTCTGCTGGGGGCCCCCGAAGGCAGCGATGGGAGGGGAGCGGCTGCCTCCCCGACCTGGAGCAGGGAAGCGCCTGGGCCCGGAGGTGTCTGTGTCAGAGGCTGGAGGCTGTGATTAGGATAATGAGTTAATTAGTGTTTACCCCACAGAAGGTCACGGGAGCTCCCTGGGGTCACCGAGGCTGAGGAGGTGATGTGGCAGGGGGAACCGGCCCGGGATCGCTCGGGAGATCCGGCACCAGGGGCTGCCGGTGCTGAGCCCCCTGTTCCCGGCCTGGGGTACCGGAGAGCCTAGAACGGGAGCGGAGCAGCCTGCGGGGCTGAGTCCCGGCTGGCAGCCATCGGCTTAGCATCGCTGTTGTGTCCTGCTTGGGAAACGGTAAAGACCAGGAACTGGTTAAGGGAAGGACAAAGAGCTGCTTGGGTCTTGTCTGGAGATGAGAAGTGGAGAAGACACTAAGCTTCCTGTGCAGTGATCCCAGAGCTGCTGGGCACATCCCCGTGGGGTCGGTGTCTGCTCTGGTCCCAGGGGAGTGAGCTCTGCTGGGACCTTGTTGGCCTCTCAGGGTGACTGCTGGGACCTTGCTGGCTCCCTCCTACCTCTGGGGCAACAGCAACCGTGGCTGGTGCTGGAGTTACCGATAAGGGACTCAAAGTGGAGCTTGTCTGAGATGTTGACTGGCCCCTGGCTGGGTTCCCAGAGCTGTAAAAGCTCAGCTCTGCTGGCTCAGGCCTAAGGTCACTGTCACCTATGAGTCTCCCAGGTTGGAAATGAGTCCCATGGGCAGAGGTGGCAGTGCCAACTGCAGATGTGGCAGCACAGGGCGTCGAGGCAGGTGCCAGACCAGTGAGCGCACACCAACAGCCTTGGCACTGCCAAGAGTGACCCTGGAGGCTTTGGGGAGCGAGAGAAGGCCGAGGGTCAGCAGCCCATCCTGATGCTGAGGAGCTGGGGCTGAGCCTTGCTGTGGGGCAGGGAGGGCTGGCTCAGGGTCCTGGCAGTGCTGGGACAGCTCCCACCCCTGTGGCACTTACACAGCTATTTTTAACATCTTTTTTTTCCCCTCCAGTGGAGGCTGGAGGACAAACCCTCCTGATTGTCCTGCTGCCCAGTGTTCGAACTCCTCTGTCCGTGAAAAGCAGAGTCAATATTTACTGTCGTTGCCTTGGACTCCTCCTGAAGGTCTCTTTCTGTGGCAGAGGCATCCTGGGGCCACACCGGTGAGCCGTGACGGCTCTGGGGAGTGCTAGGCTTGCAGCTGCTGAGCTCTGTGCACTCAAACCCTGAGCTGGGCCCAGCAGTAAGATGACTCCCTCTATTTATTTTTTTTTTTTTAAACCACCTTTGTATCAAAACTTGATCCACAAGCCCTGGTGGCTCTCTGTTTGCAGCTTGGGTTACAGCTCCCCACCCTGTCTGTTAGTCATCGCTGGGGATACTGCAGCCCTTTTATTCCCTCTGGGGCCAGCTCTCTTTTCTCTCCAGCTGGAGGGGGAGAGAGGTATTTTTCCCTCCCACAGTAGCAGAGGCCCCATCCCTGCCTCCATCCAAGGGAAAGGCAAAAAAACCAATGAAGGTTTTGGGGTGGGTAAGGAGCTGGCTACCTTCCTGCTGCCAGGCTGGAGCTGGGGGGAGCAGCTCACTGCCCCAGGTCCTGAGGATGCTTGTGTCAGCGGTGCCAGGGCTCCCCAGGGCACTGGAAGGGGCACAGGGAGAGCTCCACGGTGGGAAGGACAGGGGCTGCAGCCTTGCTGCTGCTCTCCCAGCCCTGCCCCTGGTCGTGGTGGTGCTGGGAGGTTTCCTTTGGTGGTGTTGGTTTCCTCGCCACCTTCTGCTGCACTGACAGAAACCCTGCAAAGCCGAGGGGAAGCTGTGAGGCAGAGACCTCAGCAAGTGGGCAAAGAACAAGCATAAAGATAGTGAAACTTCCTGTCTCTGGTGGAGCTTCAGTGAACTTTGGAACCAAGGTGGTTGTGCTAGTGGCCAGTGAGCTTCTGCCTCAGCACTTGGTTTAATTTTCACATGAAACTGTTTTATGGTTGTTCTGAAATTGGGCTTGTGTTTGAGGAACACCCTGACCATCATCATCACATCACAACAGCAGCTGAACACCCATGGGTGCAGTGCAGCCATCTGCAGGGGCTGTGGCTTTGTGGCTGCAGTGGCCTTGCTGCCTGTTGGGTGGTGCTGGGGTGGCCAGAGGCTGTTCTGGGCCCCCACTGGCTAGTGCCACACACCAGCTGTGTCCCCAGATGATGGAGAACCAGTGAAACCAGCCCTTGCTTGTACTGGGGGATAGTGTTGGGGAGCAGCAGTGTGGTCTGGAGGGAAGAGCCAGCCCAGCTGGGTGCTCTGTGGCCAGGGGGATGTCACCAGGGCTGGTGCTGACCGGATGGCAGGGCCCATTCAGGGTCCATTTGCTGCAGAGGCCACGTGGCAGGATGGTTGTGGTGGCTCTGGCTGGGCAGTGGCAAACAGGAGGTGCTGCTGCCTGGGGCACCTCAGGGTCCCTCTGCAGAAGTGAATCCCTTCGTTTTACCTCCTGTGCTGATGGGGTTAGCCTCCCAGAACGTCTGGCTGCTCACATGTGGCTGCTTTCAACAGCCTAAGTCCTCAGAGCAAGCCATGTGAGGCTGCTAGCTGTGACCAGAGGGGTCCAGGGCCCCACGGAGGAGGGCATGGTGCCTGTTGGACTAACGCTGGTGGCTGATGCCCTGCCTCTGCCATCATCCCTGTCGTGGGTTCTCCCTGTCCTTACACCACTGTGGCTGCCCCAGGCCCTGGTGGGCTCAGTCCCCTCTGCTGCATGTCCCTGCAGGAGAATCGAGGACTGCCTGCCCCCACTGGAGGACTCCCCAGCCAAGAGGTTCTCTCCCTCCAAGAGGAAGCAGTATTTCATCAACAAGGCCATCCGCAACTCGGACCTCACCCCCCGGGCCAAGGGGCGCAAGAGCCTGCAGAGGCTGGAGAACAGTAAGGACCTGGGGCAGGCTCTTCCCAGGCTGGGTGGGCAGGCTGGGGGCTCAGGGCCTCTCTGAAGGCACTGCCTCCCCTCTCAGGGGCTTTGCTCCTCCCTGCAGCTCGCTACCTGTTGACGCTGCTGGAGCGAGACGAGTGTGGGAGCGACGAGGGAGAGCTCGACCACTCTGCCACCCCAAGCATCTTCACTGAGGCCTGTAACAACGAGACCTACGTGGAGGTGGGTGCAGCCACCTGCCTGCTCAGAGCTCACTGGGGGTTCCTGGCATGGCATGAGCAGGTCTGAGAGGATGTGGTCTCTGTTCCTTGTTCCTCTGACCTGAGGAGGCCTCCACCTCCTCAGCCTGAGCTCCTGGGCTGGAGTCAAGGTTGGCATCTGTGCACCCTGTGCCCAGCTGCTGCTGCCCTGGCAGTGCCCAGAGTGCTGCAGAGCCACTGGCAGCGTGTGAGCTGCAGCACTTCCTTCAGCACAGGGCCCTTGCCAAAGCCCTCTGTTGCTCCATGCTTCCCAGCAGGGGTTGCAATACTGAGCTGTAACCAGGCGTTTTGAAACAGCCTCGGTGCTGGTTGGTGCCTCAGGGCTCTGGCCACAGAGCCACCTGCAGGGTCTGTGGGTGCTCCAGCCTCTGCAGAGCTCTTCTCTTGCCCATTCAAGCCAGGCTTAGGAAGGCTGCTGTAGGCCTGGCTGGCACACGTGGGCTGTTGTGTCTGTGCTCAGACTGCCAGTAGCCATTAGGAAGTCACCTCTGTGTGTTGGGCCTGAGAGTTAAACCTGCATCTCCTCCCCAGGCAGCTCTTACAAGCTGTAACAGGCAAGCAGGAGCTGCAGGGGCAGAGGAAAGGTCACCTTTGCTGTGGCTTGTGTCCACAGAGCTTTGTCCCTGTGCTGGCTGTGGAGCTCTGCCCAGCCCCATTCATTCCCCTCTCCAGGCTGCTCTTCCTGCTCTGCCTGGGCTGTCCCTGGGGATGGGTGGGTGAGGAGGAGGTTCAGAAGGTGTCAGATCTCCCCAGAGATCTCTGCAGTGAGGCCTGGTGCCTTGTGCTGGCAGATCTGGAATGACTTCATGAATCGGTCGGGGGAAGAGCAAGAGCGTGTCCTGCTCTACCTGGAGGAGGAGGCCAGGAAGAAGCACAAGAGGAAGCTGTCTGTCAAGAGTGAAGACAAGTGGAAAGGTGCTGGGAGAGGACACTGGGTGGGGAGAGCCTCTCCCTTTCCACCCTTGCATGCATTCAGGGCAGGGCTTTGTTCCCCCAGGGCTGCATCCTGCTCTGAGCACCAGCTGCTCGTGGTGGGACCAGGTCAGCCCCTTGGGTGCTGCAGCAGGAGGGGGTGCTGTGGGCCTGGGAGGGTTCCTGGGAGTCAGGAGTGGCTGGGGTGATGAGCACAGCAGCCATCCCCTGATTGCAAACCCCCAAATCTCTGCACCTTCCAAACTCCCTTGGCCGAGGAGGGTGTTGCTGGTCTGTGGGTAACTTTGTGCAGAGGAGGAAGTGACCAGCTGGGATCCTCCAGGGTGGTTATGGGGACATTGGGCTCCTTCTAAGAGGTGATGCCACGTGGCCAGAGCTGTCCCTTGGGCACTGGGGACAGGAGCCACGTCCAAGTCCCTTCTCTCTCCTCTCCCTGGCTCCAGAGCACCCTGCTTACACACCTGAGGAGTGCTTCCAGCGCATCAGCCGCCGCCTGCGCTCCACCCTGAAGCGAGGCAGGATCCCTATGGTGAGCTGGGGGCCACTGGGGAGGTACCAGGGGGCTGGTGCAGGCAGGGCTCTGGCTGCCAGTGCCCCATGAGCAGCTTCATCCCGAGATGTGTCCCAAGGGCTCTCTCCTGACCTGACACACGGGAGCCAGAGAAGTGCCCCGTTTCACATGGGCTCCTGGGGAAGGTGCTGCTGTTGTGCTGTGAGCTCTGCAGCAGTGGCTGGCTGCACACAGACATTCAGCTTCCTCTGCACGTTGGTTTTCCTGCCTCAGGTCAGATTTTTCTGGTAGTTCCAGCACGTTTTTGTGTGGCTGTTTCCCAGTCTCCGCTCGCTGGGCAGCAGGTGACCAGCAAAACCCACTGTGTTTGGAGCCTTTGGGTCCTTCCAGGGTGCTCCACACTGGCCCAGGCTGTTAGGGAGAACTCAGATGGATTTTTTGGGGGGGGGAGAACTGCACAAACTGCTGAGCAGACAATTAAGCCTGAGTGAAGAGGTAAGCGTGGCCTGGGGAGCTGAGCTGCCATGGGTGGCCCTGTGCTGCCTGCCCAAACTGTTGCTCTCCTGGGCCCTGGGGGTGCCTAGCTCCCTGCTCTCCCTCTCCTCACTGGTGCTGTTTTCCTGCTCTGTTTTCCTTGATCTAATTAGAGTCTGTAAAAGCAGCCTGGGCTCCTCCTGCCCACTGGCTTCTGCTCAGTTGGTTCTCAAACGAGACTCTGCTTGTCTGAGGTCACAATGCTCCAGAGAGCAGCATCACTGCCTGCTGGGAGAGGAGGAGAGGCATGAGGCTTTCCTGGCTGCTGCTGCTGCTCTGAATGTGGGAGTTGGAGGCCATGTGGTGCTGGGGCTGTGCCCATCACTGCCTTCCCCTTGCTGACAGCCCCTGACCCTCCTTACAGGGCACCCTGGAGGGCCTGGAGGAGGAGCTGCTGGCCTTCTTCTCTGTCACCCCTCGCTCTGTCTACACAGCACTGATGGACAACAGGTATTTCATCCCCCTGGGCTCTGCGGGGTCACTGCTCCCCAGGGAGCAGAGGTTGGGGTCCTGAGCACCCAGGCTGCCTCACCT
Source organism: Galbula dea (assembly GCA_013399015.1). Lineage (NCBI taxonomy): Eukaryota > Metazoa > Chordata > Aves > Piciformes > Galbulidae > Galbula > Galbula dea. The sequence goes on from VWZX01003104.1 coordinate 6,359, forward strand.
GGGTTCCTCCTGCCCCACAGCTGCCCCAGACACCAGAGGGGCAATAGGAGGGATGAGATCCCTTGGCCTCCCCTCAGCCAGGTCATCTCCAGATGGGGACATTCTCCTGGGCTGGTTCCTGTGGAGCCCACAAGAGAGGGATGTGCTGGAGGATCCCCCAGCTGGGGGCTGCTGGCACTTTGTGCTCCCTCTCTGTGATCCGTGGGAGGAATGAGGGCAGAGAACACTCAGGAGATTCTGCTCAGAGACACATCAGGCTTAACCCTGGTCCCCATCTCCCCCAGCTTCGAGCGGCTCCTGCTCCACGCGCTCTGCCAGTACATGGACCTCGTCTCAGCCAGTAAGAGCTTCACATGTGCTTGTTTGCTTTGGGGTTTGTTTGTTGTTTTTCCCTTCCTTCATCACTATCTCTCCTCTCCAGCTCAGCCTCTTCCTCCCTTCATCCTCCCAGCCCCACCTTGCACTGCAGCTCACAGATAACTGCCCTCCTGCCTCTGCTGCCCGGAGCTCCCTCAGGAGCTTTGGCTGTGGTCACACCAGGATCACCAGCACTGGTGCTGGGTGGGCAGAAGTGAAGCTCAGCAGCCAGGGTGATGGCCAGGCCCAGCCCTCCCTGGGGTCTGTTGTTTGCTGCAATTTCTCCTCTTGGTTTTGGGTTTCTGGCTCCCTCTCCTACCGCTCCTGTGGCTGTGCCCACACCCTGCCCCCAAGTTGCAAGGCAGGGGATGAGAGGCTCCATCCCGGCTCCATCCCCACGGAGGAGTCTTGCTGCTGAGCATTTCATTAGCAGTTGCCTGTGGAAAACAGCAGGAGAGCAGTAATGATGTGAATGGAGCCCAGGGTGGCAGCAGAGACACATGGAGGGGGCTGGGATGGTGGGGGCACAGTTGCCTCTTTCTGCAGAGCCTGGGGGGGAGCCTGTGCTGGAAGGGAGCAGGGGAGGTAGCTAGGGAATGTCACGTTTGGGACCCAGCTCGGGGGACAGGGAAGTGCTAACTGCTCCCTCTCACCCTCAGGTTCGAACATCGAAGGGAGACGTCAGATGAAAGTGAGCAACAAGCACCATGTGTTCCTGCCCCCTGAGCTCCTGCTCTCAGACTACCTGGGGCAGATGAGCTGATACCCCCCAAGGGCACCCCCTGCCCCTCGCTTGGTGCGCTGAAGGCTTCCTTCATCTTCCTCCGTCTGCTCTTGGCCTCTCCCATTTCCACCATCCTCTCAGGTCCAACCTGCTGCCCTCCCCTCCCGTTGCCCACACAGGGTGCAGCACAGAGCCCTCCCTGGGGGGGCTCATGCCTTCCTCTCCTCCAAGAGCAGACGCTCGATGGTGCAGGGCTGGGGGCTCATGGCTGTGCCCAGGGGGACGCATGGGAGCCGTGCCACTGTCCCCTCAGGATGCCAGGGCTTGCAGCAGCCAGCGTGGCCCGGCCATGTGTTGCCAGGCTGCAGGCACGAGGCGTGGGCAAAGCAGGTGCTGATCTGCTGGCCCTGTTCCCTGAGCTGCAGCGCTGCTTCCCATCCTGGAATCCCACACAAATCCCTTTGTGTGTCTATTTATAGCCCAGGTGCTTTGAACAATGATCAGGCTGGGCCAAGTGCACCTCTGGCGCTGACGCTCGCGATCTGGGGTGATTTTTTGGTCCAGATTTTTCTGGGGTGAGGCAGCTCCTGGCAGCTGCTGAGCAAACGCTGAGTGAGCGGAAGAGCCTCGGGGCTGTCGCGTTCCTGAGCCCTTGGACCAGCACCCACAGCCCTCTGCCTGCCGCGGGGTGTTTCGAGGGGGGCTCAGCCCCTGCCAGCCCCTTCCTTCGGGCAGGGTGTGGTGTGGGGAGCTCCTGGGTGCTCTCACCCTACCGGCATTTCGGCAGCACCCTGTTCCCTATCAGCCTGTGGCTGTTTTTAAGTGTACTATAGCCTGTGTTTTTAACTGTCTGTATATATTGATGTGTGTGCGTGTGCTGGAGGGGTGCAGGTCCTGCTGCTTGCCCACGGCTGCCCTTGGTGGTCTCCCAGTCTCTCAAGGGCTAATCACAGGCACTCCCCTGCCCTCCCCTGCTCTGGTCCGGCCACTGATGCTGCTGGGAACCACCAGAGATGTTGGAGCACCCAGTACAGGTCTGTGTTGTGGCAGCACTCCCTGCCCCTGGGTACTTTCTGAGGGTCTTTGCTCAGTGCTCTGGCTCTGGCTGCGAAGATACCAACTGCCATTAACCGAGGGGACACCCAAGGTGTCCCTCTGGGGTGGGGGGAGCCCCCGGACACCTTTGTGCCTCATTTGCTTGTGTGACTCTGGTGGTGTTGAGGAACAATAAACCACAGTGCTCCTCACTCTGGTTCTGTCTGTGTGTGAGGATGGGGAACTGGAGGGGCTTGGAGGGACCGAGTCGGGGGAGAGGTCCCCAAAACATGGGAGGCATCAAGAATTTGTGACATCCCTGTAGAGGGACCTCAGACCCTCACCCTGGGGCTGACAGCTGTGTCTGGGGATGACCCTGAGCAGACTGGGGCCGGGTTCCGGTACCGCCTTCCCTGGGTGTCAGGACGGAGCGGGGGTTTTTGGAAAGGTGCCCCGGGGCGGGAAGGTTGCAGTGGTTGGGCAGAAAAAATATGGAACGCTTCACGAATTTGCGTGTCATCCTTGCGCAGGGGCCATGCTAATCTTCTCTGTATCGTTCCAATTTTAGTATATGTGCTGCCGAAGCGAGCACGAATAGGAGTCTTTCAGGAGCCCTATTTAAGGCTCCAGATTACGTTTATTGCAGGCTAGGGTAACCTCCCTTTTTGTCTCTTTCTTGGGCATTTTAAGGGTCCTTCCAGTTTCTCTGAAATTCTTCCCACAATTTCGCTGCTTCTTTGCCCAAATCTCCCAAATCTGCAGGTTACATTTTCTGTCTCGGCCCCGGTGCATTCTGGGTAGGGCTCATGCAAATTAGAGCCGCTGTCCGCTGTCTCATTTCCCAGCCTTGAGGACTGCCGACGTAGGGTGTCCGCAGCGGTGCCTGAGTGTGCGGGGCAAGCCACAGGCGTGCGGAGGGCAGTCCTCAGGGGCGGGACGGGGCCCTGTCGGGCGGTGGGAGGTGACGGTTGCCCGGTGAGTGCAGCGGGTTCTGCCCTACCGTGTTTCCCCGGGAGGGGCTAGGTTGGGCTTCTGCCGCTACGCTGCCGGCTGTGGGGTTGGTACCCTGGTGGGAAGCTTCCCCTCCGCTCGCTCGGGGTGTTCTCCGCCTCACCATTGCGGCAGGCCCAGTTTTTTCCCGCCGTGAGGGCTTCTGGCAGTACGGGGCCTGTCCTCACCCGTATCCCGGGGAGCTTCACATCCCCCCCCCACACACACACATACCCTGCCATAAGGGCTGTCTCTGCCTGCCTCTCGGGAGCTGGGGGCTGCTTCCTGCCCGGGTGCTGGGGTCCGGTGTGGGCGGGGCCTGGGTGGGGGTTGCTGGGGTAACAGGGCTTTAGCCTGCGGCCTGTGACGTGTGTCTGATTCTCGGTTCCAGGGAGGCCTGAGCTCGCCTTTTCCCTCTCTGCGGGGTCCTGGGGCGATGGACTTGGCCTATGTCTGTGAGTGGGAGAAAAAGCCAAAGAGCAACCACTGTCCTTCCATCCCCTTGGTGTGTGCCTGGTCCTGCCGCAACCTTATCGCTTTCACCACTGACCTCAAAAATGAGGAGGAAAAAGGTATGGAATGCCCAGGGAAGGGTTGGGAACGTCTGGAAACACACAGTACACGTAAGGCATGTCCTGCTGTCAGGAAGTGCTGGGCCAGGCTCACCTGGGCTCTGCTTCCAGCCAGAAATTACTCACCTGTACTAACCAACACATGAAACTTGTCTTTCTTTTCCTTCCATTTGCTGGGTGTTTTGTTTGGTGGGGAGCAGTTTGGTGGCTGAACCAGGGCAAACTCTGTCCTGGTACCTGACACCTCACCTTAGTTGCCAAGCACAGTCATTATCCTTCCCAAAATTGCTTGATGGCAGATATTTTATGTCTTGCCCTGCAATAGTTGAGGCTCTGTGGGTTTGGAAACACCAGCTGGGCATTGAGGGACAGTGGTTCCCTTCTCTTTTCGGGTAGATCTCACCCACATGATCCACATCATTGACACTGAGCACCCGTGGGATGTCTACTCCATTAACTCTGGTCATGCTGAAGTCATCACCTGTTTGGAGTGGGATCAATCAGGTGAGCTTGGATCTCTTCTCCTTCCCCTCTGTCCTGCCATTCTCATCCATGTGTTTCCTAAAGCAGAGGTTCTGTGATTCCTCACGGAGAGAGAGTTTGTCCCTTTGCAGCCAGGAGCTGGCTGTCTCCTTTCCAGCCTCACTGGGGTGGTTTGGGTCCTTGGCTGATGTTTTGGCTGTACCCCTGGTTCTCACCAGCTGCTGTTGCTGCAGGCTCCAGGCTGCTGTCGGCAGATGCAGATGGACACATCAGGTGCTGGAGCATGACTGACCACTTAGCCAACAGCTGGGAGAACACCGTGGGCAGCATGGTGGAAGGGGACCCGGTCGTGGCCCTGTCCTGGCTGCACAATGGTGTGAAGCTGGCTCTGCACGTGGAGAAGGTTTGTCCTGGCTCTGCAGGGGATCTGCTCAGGAGGGTTGGCTTGGGTGATTAGAGAGGACTTCAGAGACCTCTGTCTGGGTTTCTCTTGGCTCTGTGCTTCCTCTGTGGCCTTGGGCGAGTCGAGCAGAGGCATTTTTCCAGGCAGAAAAGAAAGTCAGATTGCTGGTTCCTGCTGAATTTCAGTGGGGGCTGGATGCCTTGTTTCTCTTGGTGCTTTGAACGTGTCTGGCAGTCTGGTGCTTCAGTTTCCTTGGCTGCAAAACGGAGGTAAAAGTATTTCTTCGCCTACCAGTAGTTAACTCAGAAGAAAAACCTTTGAGGTCGTGAGGTTTGATGCAGGGATTTGGGAATGGGAGCCATGTGTGTGTTTAGAAACATGTCTAATTGTGTCCAGCTCAGAAATGCAAGTCTGCCAAGCACAGGTTACCTGCTTATGCTGTGGTAAACATTAACACTTAGGGTGTCCTGCAGACAGAAGCTTTTCCCTCTCTTTAGTGCTGAGAACCTGAGGAACAGGGGTGTAAGGAGTCGTTCAGGGGTCAGTGTCAGAGTTGGATTTGGCCACAGAAGGGCAGAGATTGGATCTGTGTCTAGGATGCTCCAAGAGCTTTACTGAGGAGGAGGTGTGTGCCTGCTGCTGCCTGTGCAGCTGGAACCCCCTGGCCTCTCTGTGGCGATGTGTGGGCCCTCGGTGCTCTCCTCTGCTCAGCTCTCCAGGCCAGCCTGCAGTGCCCTCAGGAGGAGAGGTCCATGGCCCTGAGCACCCCGTGGGTGCCAGCTGCAGAGACCTCTCTGGTGTTGCCTTTCTCCACAGTCTGGAGCGTCGAACTTCGGCGAGAAGTTTTCCAGGGTGAAGTTCTCTCCCTCGCTGACACTGTTCGGAGGGAAGCCGATGGAGGGCTGGATCGCTGTGACCATCAGTGGGCTGGTGACTGTCTCTCTCCTCAAGCCCAACGGGCAGGTGCTGACCTCCACAGAGAGCCTCTGCCGCCTCCGCTGCCGCGTGGCCCTGGCCGACGTGGCCTTCACCGGAGGGGGAAACATTGTGGTGGCCACCTCCGATGGCAGCAGCACCTCCCCTGTCCAGTTCTACAAGGTCTGTGTCAGTGTGGTGAACGAGAAGTGCAAGATCGACACAGAAATCCTGCCTTCCCTCTTCATGCACTGCACCACGGACCCTGCCCGCAAGGACAAGTACCCAGCCATCACCCACCTCAAGTTCCTAGCTCGGGACATGTCGGAGCAGGTGAGCGTCTGCTGTTAAAGCAGGTGGGAGTTGAGGGAACAGCAAGGAAGTAGCTGTTTGCTCCACATCTGGCTTCCTCCTGTGGTTCTGGAGGTGAACAGTTGTGCCCTGCAATGCCCTTTGCCTTTCTGGCTGCTGTTACTGGAAACATCACTGGTTCAAGCAAGGCTGCCTGTGAAGGGCCTGGGAGTGTGATGGCCAAGCCCTGCAGTCAGGCAGAGCCCCATCCCTCTCACCCTGATAGCACTTTGCTCTCATATGTTCTGGGTCTGGCAGGCCAGCAGTTGTCAGGGGAGCTCTGCTGGGCTGTCTGGGAGAGTCTGGGATGTGAAGTCTTTCATCTTCAGGTCCTGGCTTCAAAGCAGCCTCCCTCCACAACACTTGGAGCTCTTGAGCTGCATGACTTAACTTAGCAGCTTAACTCCATTTGCCAGGGCATTGGTAATATGATGCTGGAAAACAAAGTTATCCGGTGAAGCCTAACTTCTCCTCTCTGCTCCTGTCAGGGCCAAGTGCCTTGCTGGAGAGCACAGTGTCTGCTCTGGTCCAAAGTCAAGCCCATTCCTGCCCTTCCCATGACATGTAGTCTGTGGTGGGAGTGGGTGGCATCAGCAGGTAGATTGAGAGAGAGGAAGGAGTTGGTTTGTGACGAGGAGAGGCACAGGCTCCAATGATGTCAGAGTTCTGCCTCTTTCCTTCTAGCTGGAGCCAGGGACATCCCCACTGTGTATTACTGATGTGATCCTCTGCTTCTCACTAGTGGAGGATAAACTGATGGGGAGAAGGAGCCTCAAAGTGGAGGAGAGAGGGAGGGGTGGCAAATGCAATGGGAGAGTGTTGTTCCCTGTTAAGAGCTCTGTGGGGGTTTCTGGTTTGCAGGTGTTGCTTTGTGCTTCCAACCAGAACAGCAGCATCGTGGAGTGCTGGTCTCTGAGGAAGGAAGGTTTGCCAGTCAATAACATCTTCCAGCAGATCTCCGCCGTGGGTGAGTTGCTGCAGGAGCACAGTCTGAGTGAGAATGCAGGGCAGGGTCTCAGATCCGTTATCACAGAGATGGGATTACCCAGAGTCCTGTATTTATTTTGCAGGGGTTCTCAGCCTCAGGCTCTATTCCATCTCTTTGCATCTCAGGCAGTAAATGACTGGTTTCCAGGAGGTGGTTTGATGGGAGTTCTCACTCAATAAAAGCCATTTTCTGTGTTAACAGTCTGCAGCCTCTTCCCACTGAGGCCTGGGTGAGCTGAGCCTTCTGAAGGGAGAAGCCTGTGTGGCAGAGCTGGTTTAACCAGCCCACCCTGGCTGTGTGGCAGAGCTGGTGTAACCAGCCCACCCTGGCTGCCTGTGGTTTACACCTGATTTCAGATAGAACCAAATCAAACCTCTGCTGTTTGCTCCAGTGAAACATAAAGGATTATTGTACCCAATCAGCAGCAGCAGAGCCTCCCATCAGAAGAGGCTTAGCAGAAGACACTGTTTGTACAGCCCATAATAAATCAGGGACACAGGAGGCTGATGCACTGCTCTGGCAGAGTGAACATCAGTGCTTGAGCTGTAACCCCTCTGAGCTGGGGAGCGTGGGCAGAAATTGGGAGAGGGGGGATTTGCTGGTCTCTTTGTGGAGAGTTGTCTCACTTCTTTACTTGTCTTTCCAAGTTGGGGACAAGCAGCCCATGATCCTCAAGTGGAGAATTCTTTCCTCCACCAACGACCTGGATCGGGTGTCGGCCGTGGCTCTGCCCAAGCTGCCAATCTCCCTGACCAACACTGATCTGAAGGTGGCCAATGACACCAAGTTCTTCCCTGGCCTGGGTAAGGAGTTGCCTTTGTCTTTCTCCTAAATAGGTAGCTTTTGCCTGAGGCTTTCCCTTCTTCACCTCCTGACCTGTAGCTGCAGTGGGAATGCGAAACCACACAAAATGCTGAGAGGAAAACCCTCAGAGTGCTCCCCAAGCAAACCTCTCCCAAACACCCCCACAGAAAAAGGACCAGGAAAGGCCCCAAACTATGCCAGAAGAGCAGACACCAGCCTAAACCCACACCCAAACAGCCTAAAACATGCTGAAACCCTCTCAAGCATGACAACCCCACCCTGAACCACACCAAACCAGCCTGAAGCTCCCTGAAAACAACTCTGACATCCCCTAAAACACACTAAAACCCCCAAACCAGCATAAAACCACTCGAGCAGAGTGAAACAGCCCAAAGTGTCCCAGAAAGACTCTAAAACACCCTACTGGGAGCAGGAGGGGGGGGTCTTTGAGGCCAGGGGGGTGGGAGGCTGAGAGGGGGTTGAGGCTGGAGGGGGTGGGAGGCCAGGAGGGGGTGGGAGGCTGAGAGGGGGTTGAGGCCATGGGGTGGGAGGCTGAGAGCCCCTCCACCCTCCCACACCCACGGCTTCCCACCACCCCCCACCCCGCTCACAGTAGGGTGTTTTAGAGTCTTTCTGGGATAGGTTGGGGTGTTCTGCTCTGCTTTAGGTCTCTTGTGGGCTTTTCCCAGGTGCTTCTGTGCAGTTTCAGGGTGCTTTAGGCTGGTTTGGGCTCTTTTGGGTGATGTGGCCTCAGGATAGGAAGTAGCTGTGAGCCCACACATTGGGTGCTCTCTGTTGCCACGTGGGCTTTCAGTGGCAGCAGCTTGTCTGGGTGAGGTGTGGGCTCTAGAGGATTGCTCTCTCAGCCTGGGTTGTCTTCTGTCCCCAGGTCTGGCCTTGGCTTTCCACGACGGCAGTGTCCACATCGTGCACCGCCTGTCCCTGCAGATGATGGCTGTGTTCTACAGCTCCTCCTCCCAGCGCCCCGTGGACGAGCAGGCTATCAAAAGGCAGCGAACTGCTGGGCCCCTGGTGCATTTCAAAGCCATGCAGCTCTCCTGGACCTCCCTGGCCTTGGCTGGCATTGACAGTCATGGGAAGGTAGCGTGTTCTGCTGTGGGTGGCAGGGTGTGAGCTGTCTCTCCAGGTGGTGATGGAGCACTCAGGAGAACGCTAGGGATGCTGCTCCCAGGGGTGTCCCTGTTAAACAAGGGATGTGTCCTGTCCCTGCAGGAGTTCTGTCACTGGGTCAGCAGTGAGCTGCAGTTGGCCCTGTGCTGGCTTGTAGCTTTGAGGAATGTTTTCCAGCCAGTTCTTGATGCAGGATTTCCCTTGCCTCCTCCCTCCAGCTGAGCATGCTTCGTATCTCCCCCTCCATGGGCCACGTGCTGGACATGAACATGTCCCTGCGCCACTTGCTCTTCCTGCTGGAGTATTGCATGGTGACTGGCTACGACTGGTGGGACATCCTGCTCCATGTCCAACCCAACATGGTCCAGAACCTGGTGGAGAAGCTGCACGAAGAGTACATGCGCCAGAACGCAGCCCTGCAGCAGGTCAGAGGGAGGCTGGGAAGGGAGGGAGCAGTCACTGCCAGTGCTCGGCTGGCCTCTCCCTGCTGGGAACCCCTGGTGAGGTGGGAAGCCTCCCTCTGGCAGGGGTTGTGATGCAGAGAGCAGTGTCGATGTGCAGAGTCTGCACCACTCCTGGGGCTCACCTGGCAGAAGGGGCAGAGCAGAGGAGAAAGCAGCTTGCTCTGATGACCTTATCCTAATTCTGCCTTTGCTGCTGTGTTTTTCCTGGTGTCTCTGTCACTCAGGTCCTCTCCACACGCATTGTAGCCATGAAGGCATCTCTCTGCAAGCTCTCCTCCAGCACCATAGCTCGGGTCTGTGACTACCATGCCAAGCTGTTCCTCATCGCCATCAGCTGCACCTTGAAGTCACTGCTGCGGCCACACTTCCTCAACACCCCGGACAAGAGTCCTGGGGACAGGCTCACTGAGGTCTGCTCCAAGATCACAGACACAGGTACTGATGGCAGTGTGTTCTGAGTGTTGGATCCTTCCCCTTCTGGGTTTGATGTGCAGTGTCACAGTCTCGTGGTAACTTGCTGCTTTGAGGAAGAAGAGGGTGACTTCTGTCAGCGCTGCAGGGGCAGGGGATGAAGTTAGGATTGATCTTCTCCTGAGCCAGGAGATGTCTTGGTTCTGTTTCAGACATTGACAAGGTGATGATTAACCTGAAGACAGAGGAATTTGTGCTGGAGATGACCACGTTGCAGTCCCTGCAGCAGCTGATCCAGTGGGTGGGGGATTTTGTGCTGTACCTGCTGGCCAGCCTTCCCAACCAGGTGAGAGCCTGGGCCCCGAGGACACTCCCAGGGGGGAAAGAACATCTGTGTGCAGAGTTTGGGTGGCTTTGGCCAAGTCACAGCCCTCCTTGGTGTTCTGTCACAACAGGCACTTGGGAGAGGAGTGTAAGAAAGAGCTGAAGTACGGAATGGTCCTTGCTGTGCCCGTCTGGGCTCAGTGGTGCAGTGAGCTCAGCAGCTGCCTGGCTTGTTTAACCCTTTCATGAGCTGCTGTGTGCCTCTGAGCTGCTCCACTGACAGCTCTGGTGCTTTGTGGCATCCTCTGGCTGCCAGCACCCTAGGCTGAGTCCTGCTGGAAGAAAGCTGGCTGAGAGCAGAGCGGTGGTTCCAGCAGGCCACACTTGAGCCCCAGCCTCCCCTGCTTTCCCTCCACAGAGCTCCCCAGTCCGGCCAGGACACAGCTTCCTGCGGGATGGAGCCTCCCTGGGCATGTTCAGGGAGCTGATGGTGGTGATCCGTATCTGGGGGCTGCTGAAGCCAAGCTGCCTCCCTGTCTACACAGCCACCTCTGACACCCAGGACAGCATGTTCCTCCTCTTCAGGCTCCTGACAAAGCTCTGGCTGTGCTGTAAGGGTTTGCCAGTTTCTCTCAACAAAAGAATCCTTCCGTAGTGGGGGTTGTGGCTGGAAGGGATCGTTGTGGGGAGTGGTCTGTTGGGTGGAGAAGGGGCGAGCGCTGCTGCCAAGCTGATTGTTTCCTGAGCTGCCTGGGTGGGGGGGAGGAAACCACCTGCAGTTTTCTCCACCTCTGAATGAGGAAAGGAAGGATCATGCTGGTTCTCTGCTTTACTTTCCATGCAGGTCGAGAGGAAAATCACATAACAGAGCCAGATGATGCCCTGATAGATGAGTGCTGCCTCCTGCCCAGCCAGCTGCTCATCCCCAATATCGACTGGCTGCCCATCAACGATGGCATCATCAGCAAGCTGCAGAACAAACAGCTGGTGCAGCTGCAGTTTGGGAAGGCTCCTGGGCTCGTTGGTCACACTGTCTCTTCCCAGTTTGATGTCTTTGTAAGGTAAAGAGACCAGTGAGGTGGGGAGAGGAGGGGGTGGGGGGCGTTGGGGTCTCTTTGCAGCTCTGAGGTCAGTGGGTTTGGGACACCTGCAATTTTTGGCTCATCCACTTGCTGCTGCCACCCAAGAGCAGCTTGTTCTCTCTGCTTGAATTCATTTCTTAGCTTGTAAAGGGCTGGAGGTGGCAAGTGTTGAAGGGAGTTGGCAGATGAGGGGAAATAAAATACTGGCTTGTGATTAGATTCCTGCCAGTGTGGTCTTCAATCCCATGGCACTTCCTGGCTTGGGTGGTCAAGGCCTGCATCATGCTGGCCACTGAAATGCAGCTCACTGTCCTGAAGACAGCTTTTAGACAATTCCTCTTCTCCCTCCTGCCCCCAGGGCCCCAGGACAGCCCAAAATCGACCACCTGAGGCGGCTCCATTTAGGAGCATACCCGACAGAGGAGTGCAAGTCATGTACCAGGTGAGTGGTGCAGGCTGACTCCCCTCTGCCTGGAGCGGGGCTCAGCAGCAGCTCCAGATGCTCTTCTGATCTTTCAAAAGCTCTTCAGTCTCTGTTCCCCATCCCAGCTGGTGTCCCTGAGTTGTTCCATGTTAATGGTGACTGCAGGAGGAGAGCAGCTGTGGTTGGGGCATCCCTCACCTGCAGTGCTGAGATCCTTGAGGTGCCTGTGGAAGGGCAGCATGGCTGGGCTGAGGCTGCTGCTGCTGTGGCTCCTAGGTTAAAAATCTTAACCACTTTTCCTGGCACAAAGTAACCCTGGCTCTGAGAGTTAGCTGCTTCTTGGGTGCCAGCGACTGAGCTGTGTTTCCCCTGGGGCTGGTGTGTGCCTCATGGACTGACAGGAGCCTGCTGTAACAGGAGAACCAGATGGGCACCAGGATTTGGGCTGTGGGAGGCTGTTAGTGCTGAGGTTCTCTAGCTCTGGCCCTTAAATCAAGCTGCCCTGGAGAGGAGCTGTGGGGGGAGATAATCCCAGTATCCATGGTGCTGGTTTTGGGTTGTCTTTCAAACCAGGCTGGTGGTTTAAGTCCCTTTGTGCTCTCCTCATCACTCACCTTCACAAAAGAGCCTGGGCTTCAGAGTAGTGGTGCAAGGGGCAAACAGCCATCTTCTCCTGTGATTGAACTGGTTTTAGCTACTGGTTTTGGTGGGAATTCTCTGCAGCAGACCATTTTGACAAGCCGTGTGTCTGCTGTTTTCCATACCAGTCACAGCTGGGGCTGTGGTGAGACAGATCCTGCTCTGAGGTAACCTCACTCCAGATAGTGCTGCTGTGGGTTTAGAGCTCACAAGCATCACCTGCAGATGACAGGCTGGTTTCCTCCTTGGGTTCCCTGCTCCCTGAGGGTCCATCCAGGCACCCCAGCAGTGCTGGCTTTGTCCCAGGGCCTGGCTGCACCTCTCCTGTCTCCTTCCAGGTGTGGCTGCGTCACGATGCTGAAGTCGCCCAACAAGGTGACGGCAGTGAAGCAGTGGGAGCAGCGCTGGATCAAGAACTGCCTCTGCGGGGGGCTGTGGAGGAGGATGCCCCTCAGCTACTCCTGAGCCCTCCTCGGGGAGCTGCTCAGGGCTTCCTTCCTTGGAGGGCTTTGGGGCAGAGGGGCAGCAGCTCTTCTCTGGCAGCATTGTCCTGGTCTTGCCTGTGAGACGGCGCCAAGCAGCTGCTGCTTTTCCTGCCTTGATCTTTCTGCTGTCACGAAGAGGGGAGAGAACTCTTCCTTCTTCATTGGCAGAGCTGGGAGGGAGGGCCAGAGGTTTCCTGTTCGGTGTCAGCTGAGGCCAAGGAACGGGGAGGGGCGAGCCCTGCGGCGTTGGGTGGAGCGGATGGGCCTGGCCTGAGCCATCGCTGGGGCCAGAGGGGCGGCTGGGGGTGAACAAAGTCCCCAGCAAACAGGGAGCAGACACCCAGTGGTTCAGGTTCAGCCTTTGCTTACCAGCAAAGGGAGGAGGCAGGGAGGGCCGGGTCCTGCCTCTGTGCCTGCACTTCTCCATCCTTGGAGGGAACTTGCCCTTCTTCTGGGAGACTTCACTGTCATCCTGTCTGTGTTTTAGCAGAGCAGTGTCTTCTCCCTCTGGAGCAGGAGAATGGCTGCCTGGAGCAAACCTGTGTGGCTCTGGCTGAACCAGGAGCTCTTTTATAAATAAAAGTTACCTTCATACTGTGCAGAATGCTTGGTCTGTGTTCAGGAGGCCAGTGCTTGGTCTCTGTTGTGACTGTGGTCACACAGTGCAGTGCCTGTCTGTTGGTGCAGGAGCAGAAGCACAGCTTGTGGAAGCTTCTCCAAGCTGCTGCTCTGGGTTTGCCCAGGTGAGTGGAACTCCCGTGGGGAAGGACCCACTCGGTAGCCTGTGGCCACTTGGAGCTGGGCTGGAGCAGGAGCTGTTGAGGAAGACCTGCTCTGTGAGATCAAACCAGGCTGAGGCTGCTCAGCACCTTCTCTGAATCAGCCCCAAACATCCACGTGCTTTGGCCAAGTGCAGTGAGATGCTTGGAGTCGATCTGTGGCTTGGCTAAATTCCTGCTCAGCCAGATAGCAGCTGCCTGTCCCCAGAGGCTGTTCAAGGGAAAGAAGCAGCCTGTTTCTGTGCAACCCTTTCCCTCTGGAGTTGTGTTTTCATTTTTTAGTGAAAAATTGAGCTGATGGCAAAGAGCTTGTCTCTCAGGTCTGCTTAATGTGTTGCTGTACAGAGCTGGTCTCTGCCTCACTATTGTGCTGGTAATTAAGGAAAAGCAAATGGCTAATTAGGAAACTACAATTTCTTGTTAAGGCTCTTTTCCCCTGTAAGTAGAACTGTAATCAACCTGGGCCCTTGTTAATCTCCTTTTTCTTGGAGAGCAGGGTTGGGGTTATTTAATGTTTGATTACAGGGAGGTGGGACACAGTGGCTGCTCTGCAGGAGGATGGATCCTTCCTTCCCCTTTCACCTCCCGCCCCAGATGGAGCCCTGGGGCCAGGTGCAGCTCCCTCAGGTGCTGGCTGAGCACCAGTCAGGGAGGGAAAGTGGGCAAAAATGTCCCAAACTGTTCTCCTCCCTCATCCTTGGCTCAAGGGCCTTCTGCCTGTCCCTTGCCCTCCTCCTGCCATGTGCCCATCACTCTGGGGCTGCTCTGCTGTGGGGTTCAGGGATGGGAGTGGGGCCAGGAGGGTCCTGTGGGGGTTGGTGGGGTCCATGTGCCCCTTGAGGAGAGCCTGCTCCAGGGCACAGCTGGGGTTGAGTGCTCACAGCAGTGAGTTGAGGGCCTCAGCACCTGGCCAAGGTGAAGGAGGGGATGGTGACTCCCAGCTGCGAGGCCTGGAGTGGTGGTGGGGAGCGAGGAAGTGCCTCAGCATCTTCCCACCTTGTGTCTGGCTCCTCCCAGGGCTGCCCACACTGGGCAGAGGGTTCCCCATGCAGACCCCCCCACGGCCCCAGCAGCTCTGCCGGAATCACCATTGCTTTATTGCAGCAGGTCGCAGTCAGCGTGAGGAGCACATTCAGCAAAGCCTGTGGCTCACAGCAGCGTGGGGGCTGTGACCCTCCCACACTGCCCCAGCTGGGCCCTTTGCTTTGTGAGCTGGGGCACAGGGACCCCCTTCCCCTGGTTTCTCCTCGATCCCCTAGCCCAGCAGCCCTCCTGGCACGGGAAGATGCCCCGGGAGCAGGTCAGGGCACCGGTGGGAGCTCTGGGTGCTCAACCCTGTGGCTTTCCCCGGCTGGCAGCGTGGGTGCTGTGGCTGTGCTGGCAGCAGCAAGCCATGGCGTGGAGCTGGGTCCCCGGGGAAGGGCTCAGCGAGCATCTCCCTCCCCGTCGGCAGAGGCCATGACGCTGTCGATCCAGGCTGCGTACGGGGCGATGCGGGTGTAGATCGCAGGCTTCTTGTAGTTGCCGCAGACTCGGGAGCCGGCCGTGACCACCCCCTCGGCCACCCCGTTGCAGACCAGTGGACCACCGGAGTCTCCCTGGGGGACCAAGGATCGTCAGCACTGCTGAGGGTTTGCTGATCCATTCCCAACCCCTCTAGCGCCCCGACCCCAGAGCTGAGGGTCCTCCCCCGGGGGTGCAGTCCCATCCTGTCCCCAGCCCCACATCCTCCCCTTTTCTAGGCTGTGGGTATCTCCCCCACCGCACCCCCAGGCCCCTGAGGGATCGGCCTGTGGGTCCAGCCGTGGTTCCGTGGCCCTGGGAGGCCAAGGTGAGTGGTACCTTGCAGGTGTCCCTCCTGCGGGAGTCAGTGCACATCATCTTCTCGGTGATGGTGTGGTCGTGGCGGGTGCGGTGGTTGCAGACGTCGCGGCTGATCACCGGCCGCTCCACCTCGTGAAGCTTGTCCGGCCGGTGGCCGCTGTGGCTGGTGGTGCCCCAGCCTGCCACCATGCACACGGTGTCGGCCCCCACGTCCCTGTCCTCCCGCTGGAACGGCAGCACCTTCACGTCTGCGTTCAGCTCTGCTTTCTCCTCCAGCTGCCATGAAGAAAGAGGGGACCTGGGTCGGCAGGAGCCAGCTGTGGCCCAGGAGCCAGCCGGGCACGGTGAGCCCAGCCCCGATGCCGGGACGGCTCCAGCTCAGCCATGCTCAGGACTTTATCTTCCACCCACAGCCTCCGGGATGCGGCCAGAGCCCAGAGCCATGAAGACCACAGGGAAGATGGAGGTATTTGGACACACCCCAAAGATCCTAAGCGGGGGTAGCAGGGATGATCCCACCGGGCAGGGAAGGAGGGACAGGAGAGGACCAAGGAGTCCCAGGCTGACCTCGAGGGTTTCCTCCCACCACGGTCAGTGACCCCGCAGGGGCCCAAAGGATTCGCAGGAGTGGGGAGGTAGCCAGTGGGTGGTGGGAGAAGGATCCCAACAAGGGTCCCGGCAGCTCCGTGCCCACCTGAAGGAGGAGGAGGTCGTCCTTGTTGTTGTGGATGTTGCTGCCGGGGTGGGGGATCTGGGCGCGCACCCGGTACAGGCGTTTGTGGGGCTCCGGCTGCGTGAGCGAGTGGGCGCCCAGGAGGACCTGGAAGACTTTGCCGTCCCTGGAAGAGAGGCAGCTTGGGGGGGGTTCTGCCTACCCCGAGGGGCACACGGAGCTAGGGGGGTGTAGTGTGCCAGACAGCTCCCCATGGAGTGCCAGACAATTCCCGGGGGTTCTGCATCCCGTGCCCAAACCTCCCTGTGATCCTGGTGCTCCGATGCCAGGGTCAGGTGTATGGAGCAGGATTTGACCTTAGGTCAGCAGCATCCCCTCGGACCCCCCCACACCCTAGGCACTCACGTCTCCTCAGTGCAGTGTGCGGCACTCAGCACCCACTGCTCGGCGATGAGGAAGCCCCCGCAGACATGCCGCCCGTCCAGCTGCAGAGAGGCCATGTACGGCCTCAGGTGGGGCTTGGCCTCGTAGCCCCCCAGGATGCGTCCCCGGGGCTGCCCTGTTGTGGGTGGGAGAGGGTCTGGGTTAGCTGGGAATCGCCTCAGCCCCCTGGGATGGAGCATGGGGCAGGATCACCCCAGTGGTCCCCTCCCAGTGTCCCTAGACCCCTCCCCATGGGCCACCTCGGTGCCCAGCTTCAGATGGAGGCAGGAATCCCGGGCGAGAGGGGGGCTGGGCAGGATCCCCCCACCCCTTCGCTGTTCCCGCCTGTCCCCGTCATGGGGTGCAGGGAGGTGCTCACCATTCACTGCGACCCCCAGCAGCAGCAGAGCGAGGACGAGGACGGGAGCAGGATTGGGCCCCATGGCAAAGGTGGAACCCAGCAGTGGCTCTGCCCCAGCTGTGGGGTCTGGGGGGAATCTGTGGGGCTGTTGCTGCTTGGACTGGGACGGGGCTGGGACTTGCTTTTATGTCCTGCTTTGGGGTGCAGGGGAGGGCAGGAAGGGGCAGGGCAGGGGGAGCTGAGGGGGTTTCCGTAGCGTGGGCTGAATGTTTTGAAATATTCAGCTTATAAAAGGGGTCAAGAGTTCTCAGCACAAAGAGGGTGGGAAGGAGGAAACAGCCTGTCCCAGCTGCCGGCCCTGGCACCAGCCGCGGGGGATTTCTGCATGCTGTGGTCAGAGCCAAAACCCGATCCAGCTCCTGGCACGTGAAGGCTCCAGCGCATGTGGCTGTGTCCAGGCCTGACCCCAGCACCACCCAGATCAGGCACCCTGCCTGGGGAGGGGCGGTGGGAGCGCAGTGCTGGGTGCTGGGTGGGTGCCAAGGGCCACGGAGGTGAGCATCCCCCATAGGTTCACCCTTGGGCCTAGCAACAACGAGGACAGTGGTGTTGGGGCCACCAGCACCTGGTGGTGGTTCCTGAGGGGAGAATTCTGGTCCGAGGGGAGATCCTGTGAGGGCTGGAGCGTGGTGGCAAGGACAGTGGCAGAGTGGTGGCGGTGGCAGCCTCACTCACCTCTGCCTTTCTCCCCGGTGCCACTAAGCGGAGCCACCTCCTCGGCTCCCGACAGGTCCCGGCGCGTCCCCAAGCCCCGGAGCCGCCCATGGCCCCTGCCTGGGCTCGTCCCCGGTGCCCATCGCCCCTTCTCGGGGCTTCTCCCTGCGGCACCGTGCTGGGACCGGGACATCGCTCCCTGCCCGTTTGGGTATGGGGTCTCGCTGCCTGCGCCCCTAGACGGCATGGCCACAGCCTGAACTGAGTAGGGCTGCTAGGAAAACCCAGGGAGGAGCTGGATCCCACCCTCCTCCTCACTATCATCATCCTCAGCTTCATGCACCACGAGCTTCTACAGCTCAAGCCACCAGGGTCCCTTTGTCCAGCTGCGCAGACACTGACCAGCCAGAGCCATCACCCGCCCTGACCCCCAGCCCCAAGGGACCCACCTCTCTCTAGGGACCCTGGCAAGGAGGGTGTTGGGGAGCAGGGATCAGGGTACCCCAAGGATGAGGGGGTCCCTCTGCGGGAAGGAGGGCTTTGGCTCCCCTGCTCCACTCTCCTCTGCTGGGGTATGGTGGCAGGGTGGAGGCAATAGTGGTGATGGTAGTAGCAGAGTGGTGGTGCAGTGGTAGGAGCAGTGGCAGGTGGTGCTGGTGGCAGTGGCAGCGTGGTTGCAGGGTGGTAGTAGTGGTGTTGATGGCAGGGGTGGTGGTGGTAGTGTTGATGGCAGTGGTGGTGGTGGCAGGGATGGTGGTGATGTGCTGGCCAGGACAAGGTGGGAAGGGCTTGGCCCACATGGGTGTCAGGAGAGCATCACAGCGTGGCCAGCCCTGAGGTGGCCAAGTCTGGCTCCAGCCAGGGATTTTCCGCAGGGAGAGAGGCTTAGTTGCAGCTCCCAGGGATCTGGGATTTAGGCATTAAATACGCTGGGAGCTTTCTACCCACTTAGGGCCAAAAATGGAACGAGGACAGCGTGTGGTGGCCAGTGCCGTGGTGTGGAGCCACAGCGAGCCTGGACAGACCGTGAAGTGGATGGGTGGTGG